>JARGYA010000799.1:0-44707 GCA_029204335.1 Mycena vulgaris | reverse complement strand
TTCAACCCGTCAAACGGGCGGGGACGGGTACCCCGTCGCCGGATCAACCCGTCCCCCACCCGTCCCGTCTCGGTCCGGGGTCGAGCTCAGGACGGGCGGGTCCAAACCCGTCCGTCTCGCCCGTCAACCCGTCAAGAACGGGGACAGGTTGAAGCCCTAGTTGAAAGCATAAGCTGTTGCACAAGAAAAATTGGCATGATGAGCAATTCCAAACCATGTAAGAAAGCCCAAGGCGTTTGAAATGCTTTCGACATTATGGCACGCTTAGAGGGAGCAGCCACAGGATAGAGGCTCGGCAACCGGGTCAAGGCAATTTTGACAAAAACAATGAAGATGAATTGGATTTTGAATATAGAAATGTTGAATACCAATCAATTCAGGATGTATGCGCGCCGAACGTAGCTTGTGAATGTTCAAAATTTGCATCAGGAATTCAAATATAGAAGGAAAATAGCCGGTGAATGTGAGGCAGAGTTTTGGAATTGGATTATTGATGTGAAATGCATTTGTAAAACTCCAACCGTCGAGACAGGGAGAAGACACTTCGGACGGCACGCTAAGAGGAAATGGTTTTTAGTTCAGAATTACAGGCCAACAATACATAGTACTAATGCGGTAGCTTACCCGGAGAGGTTTCAGTTGAACATTGTCAATTGGTTGTTCTCACAGAAAAATATCTGGGGCGCTGTATTCATACCAAGTATTTCTGCGCTAGAATATTTTGTGCTATCCCGAGCAAATTTTTTCTGAAAGTGCACACGAGCCGCGAGGAGTCGACCGAAGGTCGGTGACGAGCAGCATTTTCAATTCAGAACATGTGTCTATTGAACTGCTGATCTGTTATCACCGTGGCGTAGCATGGGTAACTGCTAGTAAATCCCTAAAGGTTCAGCTACCGCCTCAGAGAGGCCTAATCTAGGTCATATGTTTTGTATGCCGGTGCCCGGCTACAGAATGGGGGGGGCTTACCCCAGTCTCAGTTTGCAGTTTTGATCACTTCGTACTATTAATCTCTGAATATATACTGACTAAGGTCCATAGCATAAGTATCTATAATATTCACACGGCGCGTGATGTCGGTCGTAATTGATGCGATCTTCCCACGGCGAGACCATCAATTCCCTTTCTAGGATGCCATCAGCCATCAGTCGCACACTGCACAGCCATCGGGTTTTCGGGTTCACATGGAAGAAATGGAAGAAAATGGGGGGGCAAGCCCCCAATAACATCACTCCTGGGCCTCTCAGAATTCCTCCCGACGAGCTCGCGGTCGCAGCCCTTCAGTCGAAACATCTAACTTTGGTTCTAACTCGATAGTTGCGCCATAATTTGAATGACACGACACCGTTCACTAGAAGGCAACACTGTCATTCCGAACGTTCATGAAAAGTCGCGCTGTCTTACCGTACATGTGTGTGGGGGGTGATTAGCTGCATGACCAAGCAAGAGTCACGAATCGGAATCCCGACCAAGCACCAAGTCAGTACTGGCGTCCAAATTGTGGTTAGAAACCGCACAACGCCACCATCTTATACGGAGGATGTATCAGATGCGACACACACAGCATTTTCCAAGTGCGGCACATTGCGCTTGTCTTGTACGGCTATCCCGAGAGCCGCTTACAGGAGGTGGAACCCAATTTTGCGGGACGTGTATGAATAGCGAGTTTGCGCAGGAGCCATTGGAGCCACTTGATGGCCTTTTGGCAGTATGCAACCGGATGGCTCCACACAGCGTAATTCACCACCAGTGGCTCTGTGGAGCCGTCCGACGACATTTTTTTGTGCCCATTTGCGCACTGCAAAACGGCCATCAAATGGCTCCAGTGGCTCTTGCACAAACTCTCTAATAGTCCGTCTTCCTCCCGCACCCATCCTTGCACATCCTTTGACAGCCGGACACGGTTCCTGGGAAGTGTTATTGGGTGTGATTTCCGGATTTGCAATCACTAGAAGTGTCATACAGGTAACCCCATCTAACAAACTTGGCACTTGAACGGCATGGAGGTAAAACAGAATTCCCAGGTTACAAAACATGGAGCCGACTATGAGCCTGATCACTGCTTCCATTAGAGGAACAGCAATTCGGACATGAACTATGAGATCCGATGATGGGCGCCCAAGTACATCAGACCAATTAGTTGAACATCACATCAGTTGAATGTTGGATACCATAACTCCATCCTCGCACCGAATGGTCCTAGTGTCACTCAAATTGCTCTCAAGTACCTCGTTAGCCCTACTGCGGTCAGTGAAGACAATGGACCCCAGGGACGGTAAGATCCATCAAAGTGCTTGCTGTCTCAAGGAGAGAGAGAAGCGGATTCCAGGACGTCGGTCGTGAGCTATAAGAGTAGCTGCTGGACCTGGCTCCTTTTGTCCATCCCATGCATCCAAATCTTCCACCACTCGACCGATTCCCGCTTTCCCGCGACCACCCTCGCAAGGCGGATATAATAGCCGAGACAAATCACTCTCTTCTGAACATTTGGCCTTTCAAAACAGAGGCCGAACGAGACCGGTTTATCGACTGGAATTTGACGTCCTTTATCACCAAAGGTGAAACCCTTGAACAATCCCAGACTAGGTCTCACTGAATACATAGGTATTCCGGACGGAGTATATGAGAAGATTCTCCAAGTGGCTCGCGTAAATGTCCTATTCTTTTACACCGATGACATGTTTGAATCTCAATCTGAGGTTCGTGCTCTCCGCTTGTATCCTCTGATCATAGGTGTAATAAACCCCAGGGTGCATCTGCTTTGATAGGTCGCATGGTGATTATGATGAGAGCGAAAACTGTATGATTGTTCCCTTCACCTTTTAGTCTGCGTCACTTCTGAGTTTTCGCAGGAGTCAGATGAATCCGAATCTGCCATGGAGAGGATGGGATAAATCTATTTAACAACCCCCCTTGTTGGCAACAACCGGGTTGTTGGACAAGTTTTTCTATTTTGCAACCCCAAACCATGTCTTCTATTTTTAAACCTCTGCATCCGAATTTCTCAAAACCGAACCGCGAGCGTGAACCAGTTTGGAAACAGACTGCAGTTATCTCATTGTTTAAAGATTGTTTGCGCAACCAATCGACTTTTGATTTGACCTCAAAGGCTCTTGCTTGGCTCCAACTCGACTCTCGACTCGAACTAGCGCCGGTATAAGCCTAAAGCGGAGTCAGGCTGCAATAAGGTTTGCCATCTCCTCATCTGGATGTCGGCTCCCAGGCTTTCGTGAGCGAGAATCAAACATTGGCAGAGCAGTCACTGAATATCTGACGAGTGAGAGGCAGAAAATAGGGCGACCCAGCAGGCGTATAAAGTATAAGTTACGTCGAAATCACCGCTCAGCGGAAAGTTCCGGCGGCTTATAGAATCCCCATCATTTATCTAGGACGAAGTACAATCACTAGGTCTGTACAGTGTACTGTCGTAGAGCCAGAATTCACAGTGCACGCAGTGCGAACCGAGCTGGCTCGGATGGCCCGATTCGGTTATACCACAGTTTTTCCACAGAAGGGGGTTGTTAAATAGAAACTTTCTATTTAACAACCCGGTTGTTGCCAACAAGGGGGGTTGTTAAATAGATTTATCCGAGAGGATGTGGCGCGACATCTTCCGGACTTTTGCTGCGACCTGTACAGCCCCTGAGTACGAGCAACATGTCCGCATAACATGTGAATTTCTAGGGTACTTCGTTTGCATGTTAATATCGTGGACCGGCGTGTTTGACTTTGGACAGGGCCCAGGATTCAGTCCACCATACCGAATTTCTCCCGTTCCTCGAATTTCGTCGAGTCAATGTAGGTAGATATATGTATTTTGGATGGCTGCGCTACGCGCTGGATATATACTTGACGGATCAAGAGTTGAGCCATCCATTGCTTTCCAAGTGCTTGGACCTCTCAATTGGTCAGTATTCGTATCATCATTCCTATTTGTATGCGCTGAGCTGTTGACCAAAAAGATTTGACCGCGATGGAGAACGGTCACTGCGTTGAGGCCCCCTGTAGACACAGGTGAGCGGCGGTTCGTCTACGTGTGTCTACATGTGTCTACATGTGTCTACTCGCGTAGACAAGGGGGGTCTACACCAGATCGACACACCCTTTGCAGCGGTTCGTTTACGTTAGGTCTACGTCATGTAGACACAGCATTCCCACATTGGGCTACCTTCGGCTACCTTCGGCTACCTTTGTCTACTTTCGCTACCGCTGGTAGACACAAGGTAGACACACTGGCCACCATTATTTTGCACACATTTTGACCCTGGATGTGTCCACAGATAATTTTACTATTCCCCTGCCGGTACTTATGTTGGTTGAAGATTCAGTTAAGCTGAGTTTGATGTGTCTGATGCCGGAAGCACGGGCCTGCCAAACAAGCCACGCAGCCAGTGCCGAGTGTGCCGAAATGTGAAAACACAATAATAGAAGTGCGAGGAAATGTTCAATTCACAATTCATGGTCAGTGGGAACCAGAAAGATGTCTAATACATGTGTCTACATTTGGCCAGATGAGTCTACATGAGTCTATCTCAGGTAGACACAGTGTTGCACACGTAAACACAGGTAGACACACATTGATGCTCTGTGCAAGGGGGTGTCGGCTTTCGAAAATCGGATATAGGGTCGAAAAGTTTTTTTCGACCCTCGGCCAGACCCCCCCCCCTCCCCCCCTATATAAGGAAGGAGGTTCCCACCCCTAGCGGCGGGCCGCGCTTCCGAGTCATGTGCGGGCTCACAGCCACCACATTGACAGCATCCAAATCCAAACCAAAGATGTTGCGGCCCATCTCTATCGATTCAACTGTGACTAAGAAGACCTTTGAGGTATACATTACATCCATACCACCCCCTATATGAGTAAATTATATTTTTGGAGCTCCAACCATTCAATTTCAACATTGACTGAGGGTCTCCGGAGTGCCGCTTTGACCACATCTCTGACCCACTCACACACAGATGTCAAATGGTATATGAATCTGTTCTCCCATATACTCTCATATATATTGTGAACATGTTTTTGACTGCTGACCACCCTTAGAGGAAACCAGGGCATATTGTTCGCGCCAATTGATGGTGTGTAAGCATGATCCGCTGTCCAAATCGGGATACCCACACCATATTTGACTTCTGAGACCCAGAATTCATCCTCCTGGCATCCTGTGGTGCTCCAGGAGGTATATATTGCAGTTTTGGAACTCCCTTATACTACATGATAAAAGTTTTTTTCAGCCCTCCTCGGGACCCCCCCCCCCCCCCCCCTATATCCGAAATTTTAATCCCGACACCCCCTTGGCTCTGTGTCTACTCCATGTAACCATAAATAGACATAGATCTGTGTCTACCCGTGGGTCTACGTGGGTAGACACAACCTGTGTCTACGGGGGGCCTCAACCCCACCTCCATAACTGACAAGTTCCAGACCTCGCGTCGTACGAGAAGGAAATGCGGGACGGTACCAATCCATCGAACGTCGTAACGCTGATTCTGGAGTATGGGGCCGATGGAACCCGATTCACAACCCCATTCGATGCCAAGATGTTTGTGCGCAAAAAAATTAAACAATACGAGGAGTTGCTCTATGCAGCGCTCTCAGCCGCACTCTCGGACCACGAACTTCAAAAATCTGACAATACCCGGAGGTGGCTCGCTGCTATGCCCTACATGGTTAGCGGTAACGCATGGTGGTCGCAATCCGTAAGCCATCCGATTTTGCATACGATAAATGAATTTCAACGGCCAATTTGCCAGACAACTCGATACAATCTACCGGGAACACCAGTGCCAAGGATGACCATACATCTAGAGGGAGCGGGTGACGTGATTGAACCGGAGCCCACATTTCCGTCGTAGCCTTAGGATGTCAACCGCAAATTCAATTCCTCCATGACTTTGAAACCGTGATGTTAGTAAAAGTCGCATGAGATTTATACTCCGCGGGCGCTGTACCTGGTCCGCGTTTCCACGCCCCCGCGCGCTGTAACCATCCTCCATTGCCAATGCGTGGCGTGGACGCCTCCGGCGTCCGGCGCGAGACGCTCACGATCGGATCATCCGGGCAAGCGCCGCTCGCATTCGGTTAAGTGCTAGGTTAGCAGGGGGCGAGACGCGCGTGCGGCGGCGATGGTTCAATGATGGCATTGCGTACGGCCGGGGATGGGAAATGGGGGATGTCTGCTTCGGCGGCGCCTTAATCTTCTGAGTCCGTCGGCGAGGCCGCCGTCCTCGCGGGTGTTGAGAGCTCTATACGGCTGTGCGAGTCCCTCGACCCGGAATCTACGTGGTCGACGCCCTGCTCGGGTTGTGGAGGCGTCAGATCAACAGCGGATACTTACGCAAGGGGGAGGCCTACCTCGCGCTAACGGAACGTCAAGTAAAGGCATCTCGGCGGGCCCGGGGTGCGCCGAAGACATTTTTTTTCATGCCGACACCTGCGTCCGGAGGGGGGGCAGCGAAGAGGAGGAAGGCGACAGAGAAAATCAAGAGAGAAAGGATAGACACTGCCCGTTCGTATTTCAACATGAACTGACGGAACACGATCCAATTGTAAGGGGCAAGGTAGCATGGTCCTGCTGCCTCCTGCATGGATTCTGGCGTGTGCGACGAAGGAGTACTGGTCCGCGGAAGAGATGGAGGCAGAGTGACTTTGCCGATGCAAACGCAGACTCGGTGGACGATGGAGCGCCTCCGTTGATGGAGTTCGCGCGGGGTCCTTTGAGGTAAGCGTGTATGACCGTGTTTGGTCGCTCGGGCCGAGGCGGCCGACATTCTCCGAGCTCGAGTCAAGGCTACCTCGCGAATGCCCGTCACGGCGCGCCTGTGCCATTCGATCGCCAAAGTACGATGCCGGCCGGGCTACGGTGGGGACGAGGGCGAGGAAGGCGGGCGGTGTGCGGGAGTGAGACGCGCGAGCCTGGCGGAGAGGCGAGGGCGAATCTAGAGCTTAGGGCGCTCAATCAGCACGCGCGTGTCTCCGACGGACAGGCGGGTGAAAAGACTCCGCCGAAGGTTCCGCTCCTACCTCCCGGCCGGATTCTAGCGCCTCCTGCTCCATGTCCAGCGCGCCCCGCCCTCTGAGTCAACACACGACCTCGTCAAGGACACCTCAGCTTCGGGCGCGGCATCCGGAAGAGCCGCCTTGGCAGCGCTTCATTCTGGCATATGCCGCGCGGAGGATGATTCACATTCGGGATGGCGGAGGATGGACTCATTCCCATGCCCGCACCAAAGCCGCGAGTGTAAGGAGAGTGTGCGCGGGCACTGGTCTCGGGGAGAGGTGCAGTCGGTGTGAGCATGGAGCTGGCAGTGGGTGTCGTTTCTGCAGTCGTGTACTTGACGCGAGTAGGACGGCGCCGTCACGGCGGGGTTCGTGAAAGGAGCAGAGGCCCGTGCCGAGCATATGCCCACGTCGCTCGGCGCGGTGCACCACCACGAGCACGCTATCGCACCGGCACTTCCACCCTTCAGCCCTTTCACACGCTCCGTGAGTGCTGTCGCTCCCGAATTCCCACTTCCCCGCGTCCAGAAGCCTCCTTCGTGCGCCCCATCACATTCAACGAACGCGGCCCAGTCGGCGACCTCAGGCTGCGCCGGTGGTCTCCTCTCAGGGTACGTGGCGCCGTGTGCGGCGGTCACGACGAGTTGCGCATCTCGGACAGCAGGGGCTCCACGCGCACGCGGCCCCACCAAGAGAGTAGCGAGGGCGACGATGTTATCTTTTCGTCTGCCATTCGATTTCTACGCAAACAGTGAGTTTCAACAAAGTGAACATCTTGACAATTACAAATAGACATTGAACATTTAGTAACGGCGCGCGCGTGGTCTGTTCAATCGCACTAACGGTGCACAGCATAGCAACGGTCCCCACCAACTCCGAGTCCCACGCTTCCCGTGCGCAGTAATTCTCATATCTATCTCTCTATCGTTTCATCCCAACGCCTACGGCCCAGCCGCCTGCGATCCTACCTGCCCACGGCCTCAACTACCCAACAATATATTCGACTGCCTCTTTGAGTCTAGCCTCGTCCCACAGTATGATATATTCTAAGGCACCTAGCGGAATGTCGTAAAGTCCGCCAGGTAATCAAAGTCGTGCAGAGGAGCATCTACATCCCCAGAATCATTAGCATGCAGCTCATCTACGTCACAATTGTTTTCGTTGCGCTTTTCGCCAGGGTCCTCGCCAACATACGTGTTCAGTCAGCGGCTTTGACTCGCTGCCTTTGCTGATGACCTCCCACACCCAGCCTGTTGCAGCCCCGGAGCCAGTGGCTGCTCCAGACCCCGCTCCTGCCGCGCAGTCTGAGGATCTGGGTGCTCGCGTATTTATCTCGTAAATGACGCATCATTTTCGTTCAACGATTCTTCTCATCAGGATTCTCTTGGGATGATGGGTTGTGCGGGCGGCTTCACCCAAGTAGAGGTTTGCGTTAAAGCCGGATTCGTGTGCACCAACACTGGTGTCCTCCAGCAAGCATACCAAGTCCGAGCTACAATAGTCACTGCAGCTGCAAGATCACCTGCATTTCGTACAAGTCTTCATGGTGGGCCTGAACAGCTTATCATTGGAATGTCAACTCGTGCGAGGCGATAGCACATCGCCGGAGAAGGACGGATCAACACAGCCACCGCACTAGCATAACGTTGCCGGGCGCTTCCGAAATGGGCGCTTCCCTCGGTACATCATGTTTCAACAGTACGATCTGTTGTTGAGACTGCGACAGACGTCTTGCAATCGACCTGCTCAGATCCCTTCCTTGGACTCCGTCAATCAGCGGCATCCTTCAATTTCCCCGCGCCACCTTTTACCAGTGGCCCGATGTTTCAACTCAGGAGCTCCAGCACGACATAACTAGACGGTGAATTCAACTTCAGCCTTGGCGGATACCTCGAAAATTCGATATACGACTCAAGCTTCGATCTCAGCCTTTTCGACTTACATACCACCCGTTGCCCTGGCAGAATTCTCGGTCGCCGAAAAAGGCAAGATGCAGGCACGTCTTGTACGATCCTCACCGGGCTAAGCTCATCCACTGCTTCCACGGCGCTGCGCTCGGAGGTACTCTTGCCGTCGTTCGTGGTATTGTACCGGCTTGATCACCTACCCATCTAACACGCCTATCTATCCGTACCCCACCCGAGCGGCGAGGAACCATCTCTCGTCGTACTACCTCGTCCTCGTTTACCCCGCACATCCTCAGCATCCTGCTCTCGTCTATGTCGTTGCTATGGGGCGGCTCTTATCGAAGGAAGCTCGTTGCCAAGGCGCGCTCGGATGTCATCGACCGGCAGATCATGGAGGACTGGGAGCGCTGCAAGAAGGAGTGCAAAATCCTGCTCCTCGGCTCGCACGAGTCAGGCAAGAGCACGATCGTGAAGCGGATGAAGATCAGCCACCAGGGCTTCGACGCGCGTGAGCTCGCCGAGTACCGCACGACGATATACAGGAATGTACTTGATTCGGCGGGCACACTCGCGCGCGTGGTACACCGGGTGGGCGTCGGCGCGCTAAAGGAGGGCGAGCGCGCCCACGCTGCGCTGCTGCTCGCGGCGTTTCCTGTGGCAGGCGCCGCAGAGAAAGAGGGCGACGGCGAGGCGGTGGAGGTTGGCATGGACCCAGTGACATTTGCACGGGCGGACGAGCGGGGGCTGGACCGCGAGCGCGAGAAAGAGAGGGAGCAGGGCATGAGGATCCAGCCAGGGAGGCTGAGCGCGCGCCCTGGGAAGGCGGAGGCGGAGGCACCGACGCCAGCGGCGGATGTGCTCGTGCAGACAAACACGATGCTCACCCCCGCGCTCGCAGACGCCATATGGCACGTTGCGCGTACGCCCGCCGTCGAACGCCTCCTCGAGCACTCCGCCGAGTTTTCTCTGATGAACAGTGCGTTTTAGTGCGTATATTTTCCTTGTTTCTTTTCTCGTTCTCTCTTCCTTCTACTATCTTCACACGTATTACGCCGGAGCCGATTCGCTCTCGCTACTTCCCTCTCCTTCTTTTCATCCAGCCGTTCCACTTACCTCCCCGTCCTCCACGCTCGTCGTGCTCATCTATCTCGCCATCTCCTCTCGCGCACTTTTCTCAGTATCCAGCTTTCCTCACTGTCCTTCCACTTCCTGTCATCGTCATCCCTTTTCCGTGTCGTTCCCCCGGCCCTCCCCCCTGCTCCTCTCCCTCGTTATCACTTAACACCTCGCGCCTCCTTTCCCTTCGCCCTCTCTCTCCCCCGTCCTTCTCCCTGCTCACAACACCGTTCCCTCCTCATGTCATACTCACCTCCATCTCCCATGTACCTACCGCCACTTCCTTCTCACTTCGCACTCCTTCCCGCTCCCCTCCCATCCTATCGCCGACGCCTCACCCGCCTCTAACGCCCCATTCACTCCCTAAACGCTCGTTCCTCTCCATGTTGTCGTCGCTTCCTTCGCTCTCCCCCGCTCGTTGCTACGCTGACACCCGCCCAGCTTCTTCGCCTCGATCCACCGCATCGCAGCGCCGAGGTACGTACCCTCGGAGGAGGACATCCTCCACGCGAGCGCGAACAGCACCGCCATCCTCGAGACGCGGTTATGCATGGGGGCTTTGTCGTGCGTGTCTCCTTATCTCTTTTTCTCGTGTCGTCTATTCCATTCGCGCCCCGGTCCTTCGAATCGCTTCGTACACTCTTCGTCTTCCCCATTCCTTCCTCGACTCTGCCTCCCCGCCTCATCGTCCTCGCATCTCTTGTCTCATCTGTTGCTCGCTAGGCCCCGCCCTTGCGAGTGCGCTTCCTCTTCTTCCTGTACTTCGCACCCACTTCCTTTCCTACCGTCGATCCATCTGTGATCCCTCCTCTCTTTCCCCACTTAGTTCTCCGTACCTCTTAACCCCGTCGTTCTTCCGTTCTCTTCCTTTTACTCTTTCCCTGGCACCTTCCCCTCCTCCTCCTCTCCTCCTGCCTTCTACCTTTTCCTCCCCCCTCCCCCCTCGTATCGTCTGCTGATCACACTCCGCAGGATCCGCATCATCGACGTCGGCGGGCAGCGCTCCGAGCGCAAGAAGTGGATCCACTGCTTCGAGAGGTGTGTCTTTATCTTCTGCGATGACCTATTGTGGAGGGTGGAACGTCGAGAATCGCGAGTCGATGAGCCATGGCGCAGCGGATGGCGAGCTCGGCGGGAGGCAACGAGGTGGCCGGCACGCTGGGCTCCCCGACGCGGTGGATCTTCGCTCTGGGATCCAGTCATGCTCGTGCTCGTTCCCAGGCGAAAATAGTCTTACGTCATCATTTTCTCCATCTGCCCTTCCTCTCCCTTCCTCCTTCCACTCGCTTCATGTCTCACTCAACCCCCTTAATAACCCATCTTCCTCCACAGCGTCACGAGCATCATCTTCTGCACGGCGCTGAGCGATTACGACCAGGTCCTCTCGGAGAAACGGAGCGCGGTGCGTTTGTCTTCTCCTTCCTTCCATTATCTGTTTCTTGCCCGTCCTTGTTTCTTCGGTATCTCGGCGCCGTGTCCCGCGGTGTGGATGAGGGTATCCTCGTTCGCCCCTTCGCGATGTCTCTCTCAGTGCGGATGGGCGATGTGCGAGTCTGCCGACCGTGCGCGACGGCGGATACCGTAGGCGAGAGTGTGCCCCAGACGCGCAATGCGTCCGTGGAGACACCGCGAGTCTGATGTGCTCTGCCGGGCTTGTGCTCGTCCCAGAGCCAGTAGCAGCGACGTCGGATTGGGCGTCGTGTAGTTTCTGACAGGCGTTGGTGTCGACCACGCCATGCGCGGGGGATGGTGGGCGAGCGCGTGCTGTGCGGACAGCGGGAGTGTCGAGCTGCGGAGGACGGCGGTGTGGGAGAAAGGAGCGCGTGCCGGCGTCGAGTGCGTGGTGGGCGAGTGCGGACAGCGGGAGTGTCGAGCTGCAGAGGCCGGCGGTGTGGGGGAAAGGGGCGCGTGCTGGCGTCGAGTGCGTCGCGAGGGTGGACAGCGGTGTGCAGATGGTAGCGGGTGTGGTCTCCAGGTTGCTGGGGGTCGTCGTGCGCGCAGGGAGGGGCATATGTGCGCTTGAAGGCGGCTGCGCGTATCCCGCATGGTGGGCGGGAAAGTGCGATGCGGAGGGAGGGCGCGGGGGCTACTGGGTGTTGGGGTCCATCGTGCCATTCTCCTGCCATGATGGGGGATGCGTCGGTGGGAGTCTATGCTTACCAGCGGTGGCCGACTACGCGGGTGCTTGTACTGCGGCGATCGTAGTACACCGCGCCGTCAGGCTCGGCTGGCTAATCTGGCCGGGACATGATACGAGGTGTATCTGGCTCGCGCGCCTGTCTCTGTTTACCTGCTTCGTCTTCCTCCTTCCCTTCATTCCATTCTTTCGCTGATCACACGTCCCTTACAGAACCGCCTGCTCGAGTCGGTCTGCCTCTTCGACTCCGTGATCAACTCGCGCTGGTTCCTCCGCACAAGCGTGCTCCTCTTCCTGAACAAGGTCGACGAGTTTAAGAGGAAGCTGCCGAAAGTACGTTTCTGTCTGATTCGTTGCTCGGGCGTTGTGCATTGTCTATTCCTGCTGCCCGCCCTCACTCCGCATCCTCTTCCATCCCTCGCGGAGCTCCCTGCCCCTACTTCCTCACTGGTGTCGTCCCCTATTGCTCCATCCTTTCCTTTGCATCCACCTTCGTCATTTGTTCGCTGCTCCCCGTCCTCGCACCACTGATGCTCCTCCACAGATTCCTCTCGAGCGCTACTTCCCCGAGTACGTGGGCGGGAACGACCTGCAGAATGCGACCAGGTTCATCCTGTGGAGGTTCCTGCAGGCGAATCGCGCAAAGTTGTCGGTGTATCCGCAGTGAGTGTCCCTCCCCCGTTTTTGCATCACCGTCGTACTTCGCCATCCCTGTGGCTTTCCCCATCGCTCTGATCTTTACGATCTTGCGGTCTTCGCGAATGAGTGGTTCGAGCGATCTCCCCTTTGCTTCATGCCGCATCCTTCTGCGCTGAAACAATCGCCCAGCGTGACACAGGCGAACGACACGAAGAACATCCGACTCGTGTTCGGCGCCGTCAAGGAGACAATCCTGCAGAATGCGCTCAAGGACTCGGGTATTCTCAAGGACTCGGACCTTCTGTAGCCCACACCTCACCGCAAGACTACTGCATCCCGAGCGAATGCGCATGGCAGCGAACGCCTTCCGTATAATGCCCGCACGCCGCATGGATGATGGTGCGGGGGAAGGCCGGATAAAAGTACCTGAATGGGGACGAAGTTATGCGTAGCACAATATGTGCACCGGGTCTTCGCTTTCGCGCATTACACCACATTGCTTACTCTTATTTTCCATCTCGGTTTAGTTCTTATCGGTCTGCTGTCTATTACTATTACTACTACTTACAATATGGCAGGTTACTTCATACGCTAAACAGTCGCCTAAACAGTCGCATAAGGAATGAAGCAGTCACAGAAAGAAAGAGTTCGAGATGTCGTAAGTAAATGGCACATCCGAGAGGTCCCTCAAACTACTTGAACAAACCCATCCCTGTTCCCAAAGTGCGCCAATATCACCTTCTTCTCCCCTCCTTCTTCGAGGTCCCCCTTGGCCAGCCCATGGAAAGTGTCCTCTGGCCATCCCACCAGCCGAGGCTGCCGCCATAAGTAAAAGCGGCTCGTTGGGGTCAAAATCCACATGCTCAACCACGACGCCTCGGTTCATCAACCTCATGCAGTGGGCGAAGAGCACGATAAGGATGGAGGCGATTGCAACGAACGTGCTGGGGATCAGAATCGCATTGTTTATTCCGGCGTTGTATTCCCACCCGTAAGTCGTGGTCAGCGCAGTGCCGTTTATTGCTTGTCTCATATTTGATGGAATCACACCGCCAAGGGGACCGGTAGGCGATACGAGGTTGGTTTTTATAGCCTAGATACCCCGCGTAAGCATGATTGATTTTGATTCATGCCACGGCGAGATTTCCGCGCCTACACTCACCGTCCCCGCAAATTCGACAACGCCTCTAATATACGTCTCCTGTAGGCATATTATGAGTAGTGCCTCAAATAAATCACCAAACTCACCCAGAGATCTGGATATGAGAGCTGTTGAGAATGGTCAGCCAAAATTGTGGCGATTGAATCCCCGACGACGTTATGTGTTGTGGTTTGGCCATATGCGACTGCTTGGCTGAAGCTATAGAGCACAGCGTATGCGATAGCGGCTGGAGCCGGAGTCATTAACAGGTCGACGGGTGTGTAGAGGTCGGTGTAGGCGGTCCGTCCCGAGTACAGGACAACAATGGTTTGTATCATGGGCCATACTGTGCATACCAAGGTTCCGCTGTATAGACCTTGGCCATCAATTATCACCATCAGTTATAAGAGAGAGGAAGTGTTACGAATGGTCCATACTGTATACTATCTGCCCTGTATCGTCAGTGCTTCCACAACTGGTGGTCAACAGTGTGTTATTTGTACTGGACAGCGCATCTGTGAGAGACTGTTTAACAACTACCAGACCCAAATGAAAGCTTGAATCTCACCGGACCGTAATGTTTGTCTACCACAGGTTGTCGCGCTCCCCACGGCTGTGTACAATGTAGGTTGGTCGCCCACGGTGATTTGGACAGAATCGGTGAATCGCTCCAGAGGTGGATCCGTGTTTGCATCCAGTTGCTGATATTTACATGCCGTGAGGGCAGTCACTCCCTGCTGAATCGCAGAGGTGTTGAAATCGCTGCCGGCGGGTGGAAAAGGCTTGGTGTTGGTTATGAACAACCCAGTCGAGTTCGAATCTGGGTCGGCGGAATCAACGAGATTGATGGGCAAGATTCCTCCTGAAATGGAGTCGTGGTCAAGTTCTTATCTGCGTCGAGGGGAAACAAATACAGACGAGTTGCAACGGGATATTCCCAACCAGCAAAATCGACAATCGAAAGTAAACCGGCGAATGTGGTTGCGGCGGCTGCACCGCTTGCGTCCATAGCCGATCCTATACCTGAATCGACTATCGCATAGAAATTATAAATTCATGGCACCTGGCACTCATATCAAATCTCACGATAGCTCTTGAGACCCGGTGTAGCATTCCACAGCTGATCGAATTGATTGTTGAAGGCTTCACTGAATAGATCGACCTCGGTACCTACAAGCGGTGTAGGAATGACAATTGGACTCGGTGCTAGAAGTGCGGTCCAACTGACGGCGAGTATCAGTAGAGGATGAATTGAACAAAGTCAACGACTACCTGGCTGTTTGACCTAGAGTGGCCAGGAAAAATAAACCACAAGTAATGACCCATTTGAACTGCCGTCGGCGGAATATAGGGGACCTCCGGGAAAGTAAGATACTGAAGCCGAGAGTCGAGACAGACATCGGGCGGCTCAAGCCTACAAGGATGGCGTACCGAACGGCCTGTGAGAATAAGCTGAATTGGCTTCTGTTAACCACGTAAGGAACACCGAGGGAGGTGGTACATACTAGGATGACAAAGCCGAAAGGGCGGTCGCCAGAAAGGTGACAACATAGGTCTGTGCCTGGGGGTTGCGCTGAGCGAGCTCCGAGAGTGTCAGAGACAACGGGATGTGTCCGAGACTGCGCAGCGCTGTAAAGAAGCCGTATGCGATGGCGAGTAACATTATTTGACCGCCGACAACAACTCGCGGCCACACCACTCCCCATTTATCAGCCAACTTCCAATTTCGAAGCAATATGGAAGCCCCTCCACCTCGTATTACTTGCACCATGAGGATAGTGAAGCTCGACGGTGCTCCTGGGATCCCATTCTTTGATTGACGTGTCCGAAACCAATTCACCGGACACTGGCATAAGTGGTCTGCGCTCCATAGAGGTAGTCGGCTAGTGGTCCTGTGGAACAGGCTGAAGGACATGATCGGGCCAGCATAATACAGCACTTAGAAGAACAGCCTTGTATCACAGGACGGATAGAGACACCGTGGGTGTGTGTTCCTCGTTCATGGCAAAAAATAACCGTTGATTAGCGCTGGACTCGCTGAAAAGAGCCACCCACCGTCACAAGAAGGAGGGGCAGCCTTCGAGCCTATTCGGTATATTTTTCGGACACTTACTAGAAAGGATTTATAAAATTCGGCTTTTGGATTCATACAGAATCAACCACAAGCGATGCATCTGCGACAGAAAAATCGGCGAGCATAGCGACCGCCGCAGTTCGGTTCAGGTTCGGCTAAGACGTTCCCGGACCATGCGCGCAGTGCGAGAAATCATCGAAAATAACCCTGAGAAGATTGATCAGAATGTCCGCTGTATCAAGAATGTATCGTATTTTTCATGACACGACAGTTGCGAGAGATCCTCCTTCCGTTTGCATGATTATAGGTCCTCAGTCCATGCGCTCTTGAGAGTAAACAGTGGCGCCATTTCCCCCTCGGTCAAGAGCCAGTTCGTGCTATCTTGCGAACTGCGGATTTTGCACTGAAACAGCCACGCGAAGCGCGAGCTTATTTCTGTGGCGGAAGGATCTCGGGGTGTGAATTCCAGTCCATATTGAAGATTCTTTGACCCAGGTGCGTATCAACTGGACCGTACAGAACCTAATCATAAAATTAACGCACAGCTGAGAGCATTGAGTCCGCTGGGATCAATTCTTCAGAGACGTCTCCAGAGACAAAATTGATGAAACACGTAGACTTGATGGTAGACGAATATACAAAAATGATTAAACAGCAGAAAGGGAGACAAACGGGAGACAGCGATGAGAGACGAAATCCGGACCGCCGACAAAGAAGCACATACATATTATCTGAGCCGGTTCGCCTTTCTTGGGTTCGCCAAAGACACGTCGCGCTGTCTATACCTTCTGCCTGCCCTTCGACGCGTTCCGATGAGCCTACACGACATATCCGCTGCCCTCCTTCGCTTCCCACAGCTTAACACTCTCACCTTTCATGGATTAACTCAGTAGTGAAGATTGCCTAGTCATTGCACCTCTCCTTAAAGCCTCCGGCATTTTATTCATTTAGCTTAAAGGTAGCCTTCCGGAAAAAATGTTTCTTGCAACATGGGCAAATATTAACGCGTGAATATATTTGAGCGCTTTGAACCAACTTTGAACTAAGTACGCGATTCTGGGTAGCGAAATGGAATTGAACCAGTCTGACAGTGCTTGGATTTGTCATCATGAACCAGGGCATTTGACGATGGACGGAGAAGGGAGGAACAGGCGGCGGGAACCTCCGGACATTGATCGGCGGTCTCGCGTTTTGTCTCTGAAGAATTTGATCGGCCGACTTCCATCATTTGTCTACAGAGACGTCTCCAGAGACGTATCTCCCAGCGGACTCAACCTCCTGGCACAGCTCGACATGCAGTGAATGATGAGATGGAGATAAACTGCCCTGATAGAATTTGTGGTCGATACGGGAAGTCAAAGTGCAGATCTTGATCACGGAGGCGAGACCACAACTCACGAGAACCCGGGGAAAGTGCTTCCGGTGGAGAACGTATCCAGAAAATTGCCCTCGTTGTGCCATCTCAGCGATGCCGGCGGCGTCATCGCACTCAGCCGTACGCAGCCCATGCAAATTTGCGCCGCGACACCCGTGTGGCTTTGGCGCACGCGGTGCGGCGGAGGTACGGTGGGGATGTCCGGCACAAACTTTGATGTCTGGCTATAAGAGACGTGCAGCAGTCAGTATATAAACGAAGTAGTGATGTGTGAGTGCGAGTCATACCTCTGTGCGGAGGTAGGATCGTCCCGTACGTCCCCGGGGAGATATGATACGAGCTCAGCGGTTAGGATAAAAATGATTCGAGGGCGCACCGGCGCGATTCAATGTGATGCGCATTGACCGAGCGCACGGCCGTGGTGCGGGAACGGGCGGGACAGCGCGCGGACGGGCGAGTGCGGTGGTGCGGATTTGAAGCGCGGGACGTAAATTCGAGGCGAACACCTACGCTGCGGCTACGCACGAGACTGGGACGAGCGCCTGGCATCCCATGCGGACCGCGCGTTGCGTGCCATGAGCGTTTGGCACTCTTCACATCGCCCATGAATTTGTGGACCGCCCGACGCGCGCGAGGGTCCCATCAACAATTTTGCGCACCCGTCCACAAGACCTCAGTCTGTTCTCGAAAGCGACCGCATCAGCGTTCCTTCCGTCGGTACGGCCTGCATAACCGGGAGACATATTCTCGCAGTGGCAACGAGGGGAGACGGTAGAGCTGTTGGATGACGCGGTTGGGTGGACCAGTTTCGGAAATCACACCTGCGAACCGCGCTATGTATCGTTGATGCTTGAGCAAAGCTGGAGTCATGGGTGAGGCAGACTCAGAGGCGGGCGAAGGCGGAGAAGACCGGATCAAATGGTGGCTGGGCTATCCGAGCTTCTCCGGCCTTGCCCCGGCCTCGGATCTTTAAAATTTACTCCAGCTATTTTATGTGGCCAAGCTCAATGCGGCTCCGTGCTCTTAGGCGAAGACGTATTCTCTTCCCGCGCATTCATCTTGTATCCTTTTTCATATCCACGATGGATGAGCATGGATGAGCCCTCTCACTTGCTGACTAGTTTGGGACTTGGTACAATTACTGTCTTGGTTAGCCTGTGGCTACGCCGTCGCGCATCCGAGCCCACTGCGCCGTCGCAACTATCCCCGGTCCGCCGTCGTCTTCCTGGGTTTACGGTATACATAACTCGAAGCTAGAAAGGCAAACCGCTTATCGATCCGTCAGGGAATATGAAACAGTTGCAGATTGCGGACAATTACGGTGACCACGAGTTCGGCTGGCAGAAAAAATACGGCCCCTTTTATCGCGTGAAGGGCTGTTTTGGGGTAATCTCTCAGACATTCATCACCCTTGAAACATGCTTAACGCCTCGTAGGAGGACCGCCTGGTGGCTGCGGACCCCCAAGCGTTAAGCCACATTCTCAACAACCCGTCATTCATGCATCCCCCCATGTTCACAAAGATGATCCGTCTTTTATTTGGCGCAGAAAGCGTTTTGGGCGCTGAAGGTGCGCCCGTTTACATCAAATAGCGAAGAGAACCCAACAGATATTATTAGGGGAGGAACATCGACGCCTCCGTGCTGCGATGAGTCCCGGATTCTCGGGCCAAAGCGGCCGGGCTTTCTTGCCTGTTTTCGTTGATGTGGCCAAGAAAGTGCGTCCAATCTTGCACTATCTTGGACCTCCATGGACCGTTCCTGCAGATGGTTCAGGAGTGCGAGAACATGTGCTCAGAGGGTACTTCAACCCGATTTGACGTTGCTGCAATGATGGACCTCGCGACAATGGACATCATTACTGACGGTAAGCCTAGTGCCTCATTTCATTTTAAATCTCTTCAAATGATGACTTATTCAATGTTCAGCTGGAATCGGACTTCCTATCAATACTGTACAGAATCCTGACCATCCCCTCGTCCGCTTAAATCTCCTGTGAGTGACATCAGTTCGGAGCTAGGGGTTCAATAGTAACCTTGACAGTCCATCTGCATTCATTCACTCGAAATCAGCGAATTTTTCATCACCCATAACCCGCCTTCGTGCTACGCCGCGCGTTCCACGTACCAATCGGTCCTTTAGCCGTGATCCACAAGTTCCAGACTTTGGCCGAGCAATTTATGGATGACAAAGCTCAGGACTTCGAGAAGGATCAGGACAAATTCGACTTGCTAAACACGATACGGGCGTTAGGCTTCAGTGTCCGTCTTTCTCTAAGATCAGAATAGTTTCCGGATCTGGTCCCGAGAAGGCGGGAGTTACACAAAATCAACTGCTGCAGCGAATACCCGGCTTCCTTGTAGGCGGGCAAGATACAAGTGTGGGTGTCCTGTATACCTTGCATACCCCTCCCTGATTAATCTCGGTGCAACCAAGGCCTCCGTTTTAACGTGGTCTCTCTACTGGCTCGCGCAGAATCCTGAATTCCAACAGGATCTGCGGCAAGAGATACTCTCCAACTCGCGAGAGGCATATGGAAACATGCCGCTGCTGAATGCGCCTTTGAAGGTGAGTTTATACCGCCAGGAATTTCCGCGGTTGACCTCGTTTTGCGAATAGGAAACTCTGAGGTTTGATTGAGGCTAGACCTCGATGCGGAGGTTCACTAACGTTAACATGTACCCTCAGGATTTTCCTGGCCGCCCCATTACTCGAGCGGTGCGCAGGCGAGGACTCTGTCCTCCCCCTGTCATCGGAAATCGTCATGTCTACCGGAAAGCGCATCCGCGAGCTCCCTGTGCGCAAGGGGCAGTTTATTTTCATTGCGGTGGCAGCATGTCAGCGGTATCCTCATCCCTTCATCCTGATGTCTCCCGAGCTGACGTTCACTAGACTCGAGAGTCTATGGGGCCCGGATGCGCACGAGTTCAAGCCTTCCCGTTGGCTCGAAGGAGAACCGTGCACCGGACAAGCGCTGGGGCCATACGCTCACTTGTCCGTATATTCTCCGCGCCGTTCATAGGACCAAGGCTCATGATCTCGCAGGATGGCGTTCTCGGGCGGGTATCGCGTTTGCGCGGGATGGCGCTTTGCGTGCGTAGAAAGTTCCATTCGCTATTCATAATCAATGTTCTGATTTCCTGATATAGGGTTTTGGAGATGCAGGTGATCCTGAGTGAGCTGGTGGCCAAGTTTTCGTTTTCCCTGCCTGAAGACAGCATCGTGCGAGCGCGTGTAGCGGGTTCGCAGTTCCCGGTCGACGGCGAGGGGCAAAAGGGTCTTTGGCTCTCCGTGGAACGCGTCAACTATTGAACCGATAAGCGGTACGGGTGGCATAATTTCTGGATGGCTATGTACCCAACATTCTCCCTACGGCATATATTATATATTATATATCCAGTACACTCGAACCACAGCTCCATTTTGTTTAGATCTCGACCTTTCCGCAAACGAACTCTCTCCCTAAGATCATACGCAGTCTTTCTTAATTTGAATTTTGGAGTCAACCTGTAGCGGCAGTCTACTCTGCTGAAAGAGGCCCTACCTGTGCAGCTTTGAAACGCGTGAGATGGGTCGACTCTGGAAAATAAAAGAATTTAGCCGGAGGGCACAAATGGCCCTCAGCGATCCATTTCCAGATTGAATCGACAAGCTCCTGCGGAAATTCTGTTTCATTTTCACCATTATCCAGCATTAGTTCGAAGCTGCGGAGAGATGGTCGACGAAGAACTACAGTACCCTGCACCTTTCCTCTTACATTCGTCTCAATAAACATCCCTCGGCACTCACCCCAGGGCCAAATGCGGCGCTCATGACGAACTCCCTCCCAGGCCCGCGCCGTAGGGTATCCAAAATACTCAAGACAGTGACGGAGCTCGTGTTGCCGTGGTTTTCATACACCTCCCAGTTGGCCTTCATATGTTCTCTGTCGAGCAGCATCACGTCCTGTATGGCGGAGAGAATGGCCGCGCCGCCCGGGTGTACTGCCCAGTCAAAGCATTTGGGATCGGAGGAGAGGGTGGAAAAGGCGGACTTGTTCGGGAGGGTCTTAAACAGGATATCGTAGAGCAGGGGGGTGCACGGTGCTGTCAGACTAGGGATACGCGCCGATAGAGTCGGTTTGAAGCCTGTTATAACGGTCAGCATGGGTACGGATAAGTACCCTGAATTAGCGCGTACCTGATGCATCTACATCAAGTCTTAGATCCGAGTACGTGTCTGGAATGATGATATGCCTCCAGTTGACTAGCTCGTAGATCCCTTTCGATGAATTCCTCGTGGCATCGCTAGCTCCAGGGTCCAGGGAAAGGATCAGAGCACTCGCTCCGTCGCTGAAGAGAGTTATCGCGATGCGAACTTGCTGGTGGCGGCTGATTCTCTCGAGCTCGTCGAGTCACATGCTGCTGGTTATCTTGCAGGCAACGACCAAGACATGGGCAGGCTGACCTCTCCATGCCGCCGCCTGACACAGACTAGCCGCCAATCGCAGGCTGGCCAGGCCACCCGCACAGCCTACGGCTCCTGTGCAAGGAAGGAGTCGAAACCGAGATTGGAGAAGTTCGTGCATGTAGTGGCCACGGCGTGGGTGATTGCATCGACTGCAAGCCCGGCCTTAGTTATGGCGCTGCGTGAGGCTGAGAGTGCGAGGGCGAGTCCTTGAGGAAGATCTCCGAAACTTCTTTAATGGAGCGAGGTGCGAGTTGTTCATTCCAGGGACAGATAAGGGAACGAGTCTTTATGCCCGTGCGACGGTTAATTGCTAAAACTTTGTCAAGCCTAGAATTCGAATTACTGCCATAAATCCAATGGTCATCCGTGGAACGAGTAAGACTTACGGGGGCGACAGTTTGTGCCTTTTATATGCCAGCTTCTCCAGGTCCTCCGTTGGTACAAGATTTGGAGGATAGGCGGTTCCAAAGCCGGTGATTTTGAGAGTAGAAGAAGAGATGTTTTGCCAGTTATTAGTCCGCTCTGTGCGGCTTAAGCCTGATTAAGATCTTTGAGTTACTGTACCAGTGAATTGAAGACTCCATGTGAAACTGAGATGGAGCGTCACTGCCTGTCACTGCCTGGTACCGACGCGGGGTTGCCAAGGTTGGTTACCCAAGGTCGGATTGACGAGAAAAGGATGAGTAAGCTGTAGTAAGCTGTGTTGACCAATGGAAGGAGACATCCGAATTTGATCCTCCGAGTCCTCTCCCAATAACCAATTGCCTCGGACATTCAGTTCGCTCTACTGACGCCACCAATTGAATTTCAGTCTTTGATACCACTCTGGAGTCCACACAGATCTAATCTCCGTCCAAGTCTCCTCCGCTCTCGTTCCTCCGACTCGGATTATTGTGGGTAGCACCGCCTTCCTCTGACAACCCTTCTCAACGCTGCGCTCGGCAGTCGATCTTGATTTTCCCCCCGCAGTCGCAGCCGCAGCCACAGGGCGAGGATCCTCCCGTCGGCAGTGCGCTCTCTCCGATGAGACCGAGGGCATTGCGGAGGCTTCTGCCAATCGGCTTGAAAAATAAAGGAACGCAATACCGGCGGTAAAGCCCTTTGATTGCTAAATTGGAATGCTAACCCGGAAGCGATGTCGTGAGATTTATCTTGCCCTATCTTGCCCTCCTTTTTGTGCGGAAGAGGTTTGGCGGATCGACTGATGAAGTATGGTTGTCAGGATCTTGACCGACGAGTTCCGGATCAGCACAGTGGCTATTTCTCATGGATCCGCATCTCTGTCGGCTTCATCTCGTTTCTACGTTTGGCGGCACATAATCACTATAGTGACTCCCGCTCCGAAGTTCGCATTTTTTATCATGTATGTCCTCAGCTGAAAGTGCCTCACGACAACAAGGCAGTCATATTCCGTGCTGCGGAGCGCGTCCTGTATAAAAGGCAGGGATAGATGCCTGGAACTCTCATTCTCCTACTTTTTCTCGACCTGGTGTCTTACCTTTTCTTTCGCGCTTTCCTTTCCACTTCAAGCTCGCCCTCCCTTCATATTTTCAATGGCTCGCATCTTTTCGGTTCTTGTCTCTCTTTGCATCGCAGCCTGCGCCTTTTCCGGTGAGCGCCGTCAAGCTGCCCACGATGAAAACAAAATGCTGATATATTACCAGCCCCAATGCATAGACGCCAGACAGGAGACCTTGAATGCAATCTTGCGCGTCTCAAGATAATTTCCGACATCGCGGGTGCGCAAACGTTAATCGGCCAACTCAACACAACGTACGTCCATTCACACCACGCTCAGCATCAAGGGCTGACCCTTACTTTAGCGAGCTCCCGACCGCTGCCGCAGTTGCCGTGGCACAGGCGGGGCTGCAGAGCGTTGACGAAGCGATCCAGGACATCCTCACTGCTGTTTTCACCGGACAGACCGCTCCCGCAAACTCTCGCGACCAAGTTGCACAGGGGCTGAAGGCAGCTCAAAGCGCGCTCGCCGTTGTCACAGAGTGAGTTCTGCGTCAATAAAAGAGGCAATTAGTTTATGCGACCGTCCTTAGCCCCAGCGCCAATGCTACGGTCACGGAGGTACTTGCGAAGCTTACCAGTGCTGCCACCGACGGGGACGATGTCGTATCGAAATGCAAATAATGATGGGTGATGGTGATCAGTGTAGGAATCTTCTCGTTAATTGTACAACCCGAGGTCTGTGCTTGCCGACCGAAATAATGCCAGTAATTATGAATGGAGTCCTGTGGTGACGACTGAGTGCGGTTGCGAAACCAACCCTGAATAAATCTAC
This sequence comes from Mycena vulgaris, assembly GCA_029204335.1. Taxonomy (NCBI): domain Eukaryota; kingdom Fungi; phylum Basidiomycota; class Agaricomycetes; order Agaricales; family Mycenaceae; genus Mycena; species Mycena vulgaris. Next base: position 20,580 of record JARGYA010000799.1, on the reverse strand, counting down.
AATAGTACACGTCCGACCACTTATGCTGCCAGGTTATCCTCCGGCATTCATGTAGCGAAATGAGTTAGCATACGATGAAGCATCAAGTGAGTATGGTTCAATTTGAGTTCCAGTTTTCAGAGTTTCATACTCCAGGCTCTACGACATCCCATCTGTAGTGACTCGTATCCACTCCACACCGCCGAAGGAGCCGCCTGTCCCATCTGCGGATTCCGCGGATAAGATTCGCAGCGGGGACACCTCGTCTCGTAGATGTTTCTCGTCAATTCAATATCCTCCACGTACTGCACAGAAATAATCCTTGAATCGAGATTCGACGGCACTTGAAATACACGCTGGTGGTCACCCAGGGGCAGCTGCAGTTCGTCCGGGATGCATGTTATTCGGAGACATGCGGCAGGTGCTCAGATCGCGGTTGTCCTTGCTGTCCTTGCACCGAGTATAAGGTAAATGCGTGCCTGGTATATGGTGTAGCGGTCAACCAGACTAGCCTATGGGCGATGCAATTATGCTGAAGGCGCGGACGAATCCCCACATACATCTCGCTAACTCAAGCGCTAACTGTGTCCGTCTTCGAATACCGGCTCAAACGTTGAACCGCGCACTTGATCATCACCGAAATCTGGAAACACGCTGCACGGATTATTCTTGACTGTGAGTGAAATCCATTTATCTTTGGAGCATCCAGGTGGGACTTACGAGATGACGTGAGCAGAAATCCTCCCGAAGGGTGTCCCAAGGACCTTGTGGATTCGGCCCTAGCGCGGAGCGGATCTGAGCTAAATCCGGATTCCGAATCGGGGAGCTCGCCCATCAGGATAGTGAACTTGGTGCAGGGTAAACTGCGCATGAGACTCGTGTTGGGGCACCGTATGAGATGTAGGCCCGGATCGAAGCGAGCGACCGTCGAGGATCTACCGTCTCGAGTGCACATGCTAGGATAGAGTACGTTGGTCAAGGAAAGAGACTTGAACCCCAAGATGTGTCGTTTCCCATAGCTGGACGATTGCCGCAGTAAAAAAAATTGGGGCGCGAAATTTAGGACTTGGTACCTGGATTTGGAAGTAAAACAGACTGAATGGAAGTCACAACACGTAGGAGGGATTAGTCTAAGATGGAACTCAGCTCGTATCTCCTTCGTACACAAACATGAAATGGAGCGAGGATCTAGTCGGATTTCAACGCTTGTCTCCGTGGCCTCTGCCGCCATAGTTGCAAAAAGATAACGGAAAGAAAGCGTGAGGGTTTGAAGAAGTTTAGCCCGATATGTTATCGCATGTGGAAGCGATCGCACAACGCGAAAGACTTTTGCGGCGACCTGATAGACGATGGACTTGCCAGTGTGGAAGGTGTCGCAAGATGGAGTCGGATAAATGTGAACACACGGGGCTCTCGGGGAACCTTATCGGTGGATTATCAGCGGACCCAGGTGGGTTGGCAGGTCTCCATACCGCGCGTCTGACCAGATGTTGCCCGGATGTCAGAGGACGAGTACCTAGGCCAGTGCCCGGGCCTCAACAGTCAGGTATCCTAGTCAGACCTTTCCAGCCAGCCACGGACGCCATCGTGTACAAAGTTCAAGGATGATCGATTAACAATACAATTGACTTGCGGAAAAGACTCCATATCTCTTGCGTAGCAAGAGTTTGGAGATGGCAAAGTTGCAGGGTCCCTGGGCCGTAAGGGATACGCGAATGCCACGGAGACATTGCGGACATCGCGGGACTACCAAATCTCCGCTACGGCGGAGTTCGAAATGGAATGGGGGCAATTTTGCTAATGCCGATCGGGACTCATCGGCCGATCCAGAAAAAATAGCCTCCAGAGTTCTCCTCTTTTCCCTTGCTTTTCGCCGCTACTTCGCCGCATCCTGTTTGTATCTTCTCACACAATTTTTCTTCAGCAAAAAACTCTGTTTAGACCCAGTCCTGACTCTAGAAGGTCTTCAGTACAAAGGCGTGTCGACTGAGGCCCGTGAAGCTCCTGCCAAGGGTTGTCCGGAAAAGTGGATTTTCGAGGCCGAAAATTGACGATTCCCTTGTCCGAAAAGTGGCTTCGAGGCCAAAATCCGGAGAGCCCTGTCCGCCGAGTGGCTTTTTGAGGCAGAATTTTAGGAGTTTCTCTCGCAGGACCAGAGTTTCGGTGCGTCGAGTATCATTGACTGGGATCTGATCGAAAACGCTTACTGTTTAGCTTGATAGCCCTAGCTTCAGCGAGAAATGTGCCCTGAAGTAGGGCGTGGAAAACACAACTTTTTGATTGAATTTGGTGGAAATTGTACCGCCTCAGACCCTTGTCCGATAGTGGCTTTTTGAGGCCCCGGATGGTGTTATGAAGTGGTTTTTTCAGGCGAGATTCTGGGATTTTCCCGGACAACCCTTTGCAGGAGCTTCACGGGGCCTGTCGACCGAATATAGTGAGACTCCGATACAATTGTACTATAGCTCGTGCTACCCTTTCTCTGCGGTCCAGCAGTCGACGAAAGCCGATACTCATCCGCCATTCACCTCGATATTCAAGACCTGGCGCTTTTCAAGGAGGCGTAGGGCCCGCCTCAAAATTGCCTCCGAGTCACTGTAGGTGTCCGGGTCATCTGACTGTGCGAGAAGGACGTCCACCTCCTTCAGCGCGGGGAGCGGAAGTTTCGCGAATGCGGTGTCGAATCGAACGAGGTTATTCTCCGCGAGTGCGGTCCACTTGTGGTCGCAGAACGAGTCCTCGAGATCGAAGGTGATTTTCTGAAGGACGTTCGTGCTATCGAGATCCGAGATTGAGGGAAGGAGGCGGTGAAACGGTGCAGTGAAGTGCAGCCGTGAAATCTAATGCTAACTGAGTGAGACCTTAGTCTTAACTCAAACCAACACCAAACCTCAAAACTATCAACTCCAACTAAGCTTTATCGTATTTTGTTCGGGAGGTAGGTCAGGCGTATCGACCGTCAATCTCAATAGGTTGGGACAATGTGAATTCTTTGGGTTTTCTGGCTAAGAGAGTTCCGGAGAACAAACTGGCGTATGACTTTAACTAGCGTAAACGCCGGTAGGTATATCTTTGGCGTAGACTGTTTTAGGTCTACTGAGCGAACTGGCGAACTCGACCCCAAATGGCGAAGTGGCGTATGAACAGCGCGACTAGGAATAGTTCTACGTCCGAGCAAAGTGGCGTATGGCAAGGTGGCGTATGAACGGCGCGACTAGGAATAGTTCTGCGACCGAGCAAAGGGGCGTATGACCGGGTGGCGTACGAGCAGCGCGACTAGGAATAGTTCTACGACTGGCCGAAGTGGCGGAGGCCGAAGACGGAGGGACAACTCAGGCTTACGCCAAGGGAGTGTGTGCGTCGAACGGGATAAGGAACGGAGTCCTTATAAGCTGCTAAGAGCTATGTGCCAAGAAATGGGGGAGTTATTCACTATCCAACTACTAAAATACATGCGGCTTTTTATACTACTAGAGGGGTTGATCCCAACTAACTAAGAGAATGATAGGCGACTTTTACAAGCGAAGAACTGATGCGAAGCGAGACATATCCTGGCTGTTGGGCAGACCTAGAGACGTCTGCCCGGGTATTATTTTGATGCTGGTGCCGCCAATCACCAGTACTTCCTGTTTAAGCCACCTCTGCTTACATTCTCCTCGCGTAGGCTCGGTTAGGAGCATCCGCAGTCCTCCGTAGCCTGATCCAGCTGATGGGCTGACTGAGCCCTTTTTACTTAGCCGTTGAGCACCAAACATTGTACATGTTTGGTTCAAGTTGAGCGCGCCACATTCCCACGTGATTGGTTTAGGGCCGGCTGCTACGCTACTACGCCACGGGGCCCAAGCGCCGAGGCTACGCCAAATGGCGCTTGATGCCACAACACCTTTATGAGTTCTTCCGCCAGTGAGTTCGCCAATAACAATAGCTTTTATCTCGAGTTTTCCTTCCAATGCCCCTTGATTAACCTCACGCCCACGTTGACATCGAGCTTGTTGCATATTAATACAACTTGCCGGACGAGTCCCATGGCTAGCTAGTGTGGATGAGTCCGAGCCGTAATCTTGGGCTCATTTAGAACCCGCCAATACACCCTCAGTCTCCTTGGTTTAGGTGCTAGTTTGCAGCGTTTAATAACGGTTCTAATGTTCAGCCCCGGGAATAGACTAACACCCTCTAAGTCTTATGTATTCCTTGGTTCTGGGCCTCCGGCGCCAGAACCATTCAAAAGCGATAATTTCAGGCGTGCACGGATGCACGCCCTATCAGCGGCTTATGTAGCAAATATGAGGCACAAATAAATAAATGTGCCTCAACGCGGAGAAATTCGTGAGTTCAACGCGGTCCACGATATCTGCTACGAGAGAAATCAGACGCCAATCGCTCCATAGACAGGGTATTGAACTTACAGGCGGTCAGAACGAGGGTGCTGATTGTCTGTTTGGCGGCCGCAAGGAGGTACCGGACACCATCGCTCATAGAAGCAATAACCTTCACCTCCACAAGATGGGTACAGTCGAAGGGGCATGCGAGGTCGAGCAACCAGTCTGTCGTATGGGGCGAGTTCCGGAGTATGAGGCGTTTGACTTCTGTTTTCCGAGGGCCGCAGGCCAGGACTGTAACATTAAGGCCGCTGTCTTCGTCAGCGGCGTCGAACGCGAGCTCCGTTAAATGCGGCGTGCAATCGCTGAATATATGCGCTGCAAAATCCGCGCATATCACCACCTGTTTCAGGGACGGAAGGCTAATAAGACGGCGCAGGGGTTCGACAACGGGCCCGCGGATGGTACCACCGATGTCACTGTACAGTCTCAGATAACACAGGCGTGAAAAACCTATGTCGGCGAGGAGGGTGATTGCGTCCAAATAAGTTGTAACTGATGCCGATCGAATGTACGATACGAGATGAGGGGATTCACTGAGAACCCCAGCGAGCCGTCCAAATGCCGCCCTGGTAAACGCACAGTCTTCCTCCGCCGTGAGCGGATCGTCCGTGTCGTTTCTGGGATGGTACACAGATATATCGCTGAACAGAAGTAGTTGGGCGGGGCGCAACAGGGAGCGGGAGCTGAGAGCGCAGGATCGCAGGTCCGCCATGCAATTGTACAGGAATCCGATAATTTTATCCTGAAGTTCTGGTGGGAAGCAGGGGGGCGAATGTGGTTGATTCAGCATACCGCTGGAGCGGCGCCATCAGCTGGGGGGATGTTCAATTGGGATATGGAAGGACCTACCAAGATTTCGAGGGCGATTAATAAAGAGCCTACTGTTCAGCGAAACCGACAACGAGTAGCCAGCGATCCGTGGAAACAATCTGAGGCCGGAATCTAAAGGGTGCCTCAGTGACAGTATATACGAGCGAAGCCCGATTGCGCACCTGAACTTGACCTTCAAGATGTGAAATGCGGGCGGAATAGATTCAAGTCCGCGTTAATATATTGGCCAGGGATTTCTCTGAAAGAGCCTGCAAAGAGCGAAGCGCCAAGAGGCTACTGACGCGGCTCAAGACATGAGTCTCAATTTATCGAGCCAGTACTCCCTCGCCCTCACGAAGGCACAAAATCCCGTACTAAGGCGCCAGTGATCTAGCATAGCGAGCATTGCATGACCGCGAGCCGAAATCGTAGATAAGACGAAGAAGTTGGAACTAAGCAACTCCGGATCTGGGGAACCGAATCACGTATTCCTGGATGTGTCACCCCGACTCTCTTTCTAACATGCATCACAAAGCATCCGCGACCGTCCGAAGCGACTGGAATCGTCTTCAGATCGAAGCCCTTACTGTGATGTAATCTGCGACGGAAACTATATACATGTCATGTTGTACCTCAGCAGCGCAGATAATGCATGTCAACTGCCAGTGGAGCGGCATTCTTAACACTAGTAGCCCAGGCGGCTGCGGCGGGCGGTATCTCTCCCGAGTCTTCCGACGGTGCGCGCCGTATCCTCATTAATCTAATTCTGCGCAGATTGATCAAGCTTCAAATTACTATAGTAAATACTTGAAGGCGTAGGACGTCCCACATTCGCGTATAGTGATTGGTTGCATGGAAGCGTATATCACGACGTACAGCGCTGTCGATTCATTTCCCACAGGCACTTGCCCTTCATCCTGGACATTCTCCCCCGATAATTCTTGGTCGATTTTTTCCTGGAATATGGAAATGCTATGGAGCGATGGAATATGAATCCAAGAGCACTTTTCGCGAGGCTATTAACATTCATTCCACCGTGTTTCCATGTGCATTTCGCGCCTTTACTTACTCTCGTAGGTTCACCGGCGATCACCACATTGGGCAATTTTTCAACCATGTACGGTAAACGACTGTGCGTGCTAGCTCCCAGCCTCGAGGCTTGCGCGAGGTGCTCATGACCTCGTCTCCACAGTGCCCCGTCTCCACCGTGCCGCTCTAACACAACCCCCGCGGTGTCCAATTGACTATACATCTCTGTATATATATGTATGCGGAGCTGCGAAGGAACCCCCGGACTAAAACTCTCCCTATTAGAAGGACTTGCTCTGCCAATGGCAGCTGCCGCCGTCCTCTCGCCTTAAATAGGCTGCTAGATCCTCCGGCCGCAGATCTCAGAACCGGGATGGCGGTTAGAGGGGACGAAGCGGGTGGCATGTAAATGCCGTCAACTCAAATATATCACCTGAGTCGGACCAATTGAGAGTTGAAGCTCAAAATAATGGTACTTAGGACTGAATGGCATGGCTTGACATAAGAACTATTTAATAGAAATGAAGTCTCGCGTATGATTTAATAGGATCTGGAGTTGGAATCCCAGTCTACAACACATTTTGGACGAGGAAACGAACAGGCGTAATTGAAAGTGAGAAATGGACCTGAGTCGAAATCATGAGCAAAGAAATTCATGTGTGAAGGGGGACTGACTAATGCAAGAATCGCCGTTCATTGGCGTGCCACACGTGAAGCGGGGAAATGGGCCTGCCGCTTCACAAACGGGCCTTCCGAATTCCACACTACCTCGGAGGACATCAACGTCGTATCAGAGGGAACTGGTGGACCTTTGATGAGAGGCCCGAATGCGACGGCATACGGTGCAGTCGGGCGGGCCGCGCCTGTCCTCGGAAGACCATGCAAGATGTTGTGGCGTAGCATATTCGACCGCAGTCCTGTGAATAAATCAGTGAGTGGCAGCATCAATAATTCACTCAAATAAATTCAGACCGAATCGCCTCCGACAGCTGCGCACAACGCAGAGAAAGGCTGAGTAGTTTCTAGGTTAGACGGCGGACAGACAGTATGATGTACAATACACACGTTGCTCGCCGGTGTGCATATTCTGGTGCGCGCGGACATCGCATGGCCTGCCCGGAGTTGATTTAGACAGGCTCGTTGGGCGAAAATACACCCACCGGGAAAATAGCCGGTCGCATTGAGGACATTCATGTATCTTTTCGCGTTTTATCGGGCGCCCAGCGACGGCATTCGATTTGTAATGGCCTATAAATCTTCGAGGTGGAGGCGGCAGGGGATTTGATTTTCCGGAGGACACTGAAAGAGGGTGTAGCGTGCGCCGGTCAGTCCTGGCAGGCATCACGAGGTTTTCACGTCTGAGTCCTGGTGAGGAGCAGTGTAAACAACCTAGAAATGCCTACGTGGGAATGGAATCGGTCCGGGCATTAAATGGAGAAGCAAATTTTGCGATGGCGACCGGAGAAATTTGGAGGTCGCTCGGGGCGTCGCCTACGGAACCTTCCCACCTGGACGGAGGTAAGCACGAATCAACCCGGCCCAAGAATATTAGAACAGGGTTTACATGGTACCGAAATCTTCACCCAAGCGGAGATTATTGCCACAAGTAACTTCAGTCGTCGGCGGTGATGATCGCAGGTTCGTCGCCCTGAGTGATGATGTGTACACATCTTGACGTCTGTGTATCGGGCGTCGGTTTAACTTTATCACGCCGGGCAGGGAGAAATCGCCTACAAGGGAATGCAATTGTCGAGCATGGTGGAATTATTGCGGAAAGCGATCGTAGGTTCCGACGGGACTCCATCGGCGGTGGGCGCGAGAGGCTGTGAGAGGCTACTATGTGCGGCTCGCGGGTTACTCGGTACGAAGCAATGCTTCAGTGACATTGCAGGCGCATTCAACATCGGTGCTTCACGACCCAATAAATAGTCAGACGCGTGATGGCCAGGGGCAAGAGTTGCCCGCGGATAATTGTTACCCAGAGCGAGTGTTAAGCTCGGGTAGTGCTCGACCATTTCGGTGGAAAAGTCCGGCCGAAAATTGTAAACTACCGGAGAGGTGTGTGGGGCCATAGAGCTGCGAGCTGTGACGAAAGGATTTATGAAGGCACCAGCAAGAGTAGCAGCAATCTTTTTCAATCTCGGGTTTTCAAAACCAAATTTGTCGTTGAGTAAAATCAGGATGGATCTAGTCACTCAACGTTGAAATTCGGGACTCCTCAGGAAAGTCGTCCGGCGGGGACAGTCTGAGGTCGGCCTTCCAAGTCAGAAGCCTCACCTATATATCGCGGCATCGGACGATTGCAACACCGGTCCACCAGGGCGTGGAGATAAGGCGCTGGCAGAATTCGAAGGTAAAATAAGGAGACGCATGACATGCGTTCCAATCGTGCGGCCGATCGCAGATCGCAGACGAGCCTAGGATCATATCTTGCTGCAGTAAAACAGCCCGCGCATGAGGTTGTGAACACCGAAATTCCTGTCGGGTGGGAGGTCAAATCTTGGATGCAGTACAAAACTAGGCCCACATAGGCGAAGGGGCATGCACCAGGTTGGGCCTGTGTGTGAAGTGAGTCATGTTTGTTGTCAGATCTTTACCACGCCATGCAGAAAGGGGGGACAACTTACTTGGACGAAGCGGACAATCCCGGTTATCTGCACTGGCCAGGGTGAGAAGGGGTGAAAATCGGAGTGGCATACAGGTGAATGCCGTCCTAGTCTTCGCGAAGCATGCCTCATGGTGTATCATGGGGGTGTGGTCAACTTAGGTTGCCGGGCGACACGGGGTGGAACGGTGCAAGAACGGTGCAGAGCTGGTGCCACTGCTGAGGCTGAAAGGCAAAGATTTTGAAAAGGGATAGTGTGTGCGAGACGGATAGAACGCATCCAAGCACAAAGAAGATACCGGGCTATGCTGAAGAACAGGAAACAGAGACCGACCTGACATCGGCACGGCTAACGTGCGAGGATCGTCTTTGGATGGAGGAGGAAAGTCGGGAGCAGTAGACGCACAGCCACCCTCCGAGTTCCGATTCCGAAAGTATTTTTCATGTGGTCCTCCAAAGTTCGCAAGCAGGTCGATTAGGGTTGATTCCCAATGGTGTCTTCCTCGTCATTTTTTACCCTCTGGGCCGTCCAAATTCTGAGCGATATGGAAGCGCCGAAGAACTTGCCGAATTTCAACTCTGCATCACCGTCGATTCAAAGGCCTTCGAGCCATTTACAGGGGGAAGATTTATAGTATACAGCTTCACAGAAGTCCTACACTGTGCCAGTACCTCATCCAATTCTGTACATCAATCCTTCCGAGCTGCAGGTTTGGAGATCGCAGGGTTTTCGACGAACTCAACGCATATACCATATCCAGCTTGGGGAATCCAAACGCGTCCTGCTGCTCGCCCTTCTCGCCATTTGCAGATCGGAAAAAGGGCAAGAGGCGCGCCGCACGGAACGACTTGGAATTTCCCCGCGTCTGGGCGGCATCTTCAAGGCGAGATAGCCACTCCGCGTATGGCACGAGTGGGACATCGAGGTGTTCCGCGATGATCTTGGCGACCGTAGACCATGCAATCGGTTGTGGATTAATCAGGTGCAGAGTTTTTCTTGCTGTGTCAGCGTCGAGGAAATCCATAATCGAAGCAGCAGCGACGTGAACAGGAAGCCACGAGACAGCCTGGGATTATGTTAGTTTTTGGGGGTCTGAATTCCTTGAATCACTCACCCTGCTGTCATCGGGGATACACCCAAGCTCCCGGGCGCTCTGAGCAAGCGCCGGAACCCACTCGTGGGTATTCCAGGCCCCATTTATCCCTCCGCAAAGCTGGCCGACGCGCACAATTATCGGCTTCGCACGCGCGGATTCTGCGGCTCTCGCAAGAATTTCCTCGGCGATACACTTCGACTGCTGGTAGCCATTCTCAGCCGGAATCCTCAGATGAACGGGGATCTCCGCCAAAGCTCGTCATTCCTGATGCCTGGGTATATAGGTGAGTGCTAGTCCGTCGCAATATATACTGGCGCGCCCACTCTGAAAGATCCCAATGGAGCTGGTGTACAGCAGCGTAGGTGGCTCTAGGAATGGTGAGCCTAAGGAAAAATCAACGAGCCTACGGAGACCGTTGATATTAGGTTCAAATGAGCGGAGCGCGAGGTTGAAATCCACAGGCCAGGCTGTTGTATGTATTAGAAACACTCCAGCGAAATAATTATTGTTTCACCCGTGTGAATTATATAGGTGACTGACTGTTGTATCTGCGAAGCTGAGAGTAAGCTTTGATACACGTCTCGAAAACCAGCTCACCTTCTGATACACAGCGACACTGAGGCCGAACTCGGAGCTCCCGATATCTCCTTCAAGCAGCGACAGCTTTGGCGAATCCAACAGGTTCGAATGTAGTCCTCGGTCGAGCAGAGCAAGCGCCTGTCTTTCGCGTAGGGCTGGTCGGTGCGGTGCAGCGCGGTTGAGCGCGTAAACTTGAACCACGGCATCATCGGCCAGGAGACGCGCCAATAAATAGCAACCCAGTTCCCCGGTGGTTCCTGTAATCAGGACCACCTTCTCAGACGCGGGGGGGTACCGCTCGCGCGCCCGTGTGGCTCGGAAAATCCTGCGTATATTTTTTCGTCATTGCCTGCATCACGCTGGATGTAGAGCCCCCAGACGCGGCCGCGTCCTGCGTCCCGGACGCGACTGCGAACATGAACTGCGTGAGGCGCGTGATGGTCGGGTACTCGTAAACGAAGTTGCGAGTGTCTTCGCGCGTGTCGAGCTGCGCAGACTCGCGCAGCGCGCCCAGGAGCGAGTTCCGGATCCAGGTGGCCTGGAGGCTGTCGCAGCCGTGCTGAAAGATGTCTTCTTCGTCGCCGACTCCTGGTGGCCATAACGTTGTGGATCACGTCGCGCACGAAATCGAGGATCGAGGCGGCGTCCCATGCGAGCAAGGGGGGGATGTTCAGGGCCGCGGTCTGTGCCACTGTGTCGTACAAGGCGGCGATGTCATCCTCGTAGGCCGCGATTACGGTCCTGCCTGCGTGCAGTCATTTTGGCGGTGTAAGTGAACCTACACATTAGACAAGATATGGTCATGTTGAAAAAGGACTCACGGATTCTCCGGCTTCGACACCAGTATCATCTTCATGGTCATTCAGTCTTGCTATATAACCGCAACGGACGTGCCTACCTCCTTGAACAGCCTTGAATGTTGCGGAGCAAACGCGTTCATTTTTATCACGGTGGGCCTGAAAATTCGATTCGGTTGAGGACCGAAAGTTGAGTTTTTCGCTACATACCAAATTTGATTTCGAAATTCCGCCAACTTGCTTGAGTCTGCAGGATCAAACCTGAACGCGGGTTTGGGATCTACGATGACTCCCACTTGAAATCGCCCGCGGCCGAACATCACGGAGGACAGGACATGCGGATTTTGGTTCAAGATATTCTCTGATAGCGTCTGTGAGTCAAGCACATGGCGGACGTCGAACTTGGATTCTCTGACCTAGCGGGCCCGGATTGGTCTGGACCAGATATTAGACTCAACACCGAGAACCATAGCATCTCTCACCTTTTCTCCCGTATTGTGCATAATTTGATCATCGGTGCGTCCAAAAATCTTCCAGTACCCCGCCTTTGTGGGATGCGAGACCAGAAGGTCGGAGGTTGCGTATGCCTCGATCCCTCGGACTTGGGTGTTCAGCATAGCTGGCCGACCGAAAACATTGGACTGAAAAGAAGTCAAACCCTTTTCATTTCGCCAATCCTGGTTACGAACCACCATAACCAGCTCAAACGTATTATTTCCGTGCGGAACCATTTCAGGCGTTACCAAATCTGGGAATTTGAAGTATTCCCAGTCATACCCCACCTCCGCTGTAATTACCCGGTTCAGTGTTCCAAGCTATACGGCGGGTCTGAAGACGAACCGGGCAATATGGGACTCATTATGCCGCCTTCAGAGCTAATTCGGAACTCAGTCAAGGAGGACAATAAATGGACAAAGTCACCCACGATCCATATAAGATGAATATCGAGACACCCTGGGAAGTCATGTAGTCTCCTGCGGCTTTATTTAAGGGGCCACCGCCGTAAAGCTTTCATTCTGGAATTAGAACTGAACTTTCAGTTGAATATATGTATAAGACTGGCCACTCCGCCGCGGGTGGCGAGCCATTTGACATATTCCGGTTCGCGGGACCACGCCTTGAATGAATCAAGTCAAACCGGAAGAGAGAGAGGAGAATATTCTGGATACCTCGATGAAGGACGGGACGCAGAATATGATGTCGCTGTTCGTGGCCTTTGCTGCATTGAACAGGTTCTCCGGAGTAGGAATCGTGGGGATGGCTTTGGGCTCAAACCCACTCAGAACCAGACCACATGCGGCCTAGGAGAGAAATGAACACGTGTGCTAGGGACAACTCCTCAACTTACCGACCACAATGTTTGCAGCACGCCCATGCCTAAGCGTCATAAATAAGACTAGCTTTACATTTAGACAGGAAACGAATCACCATGATACATCGGCATACTGTGAAGTGAAAAAACTTGGTCCGTGAGATCACGTTCGCCGAACCAAGGGATCAGGCCGCCTTGAATAATGCGATGGTTTGTCCAGGTAATGGGTTTAGGGAAGGCAGTGGAACCTAATGCAGTAGAGTCAGTGACCGGCATCGACGAATAATTTCCTCGGCGAACCGGATGAGTGCATGATGCACACAGTTGCATCCGGGCCCTTGTATTCGTACGGCAACGCATCGCGTATGTTTTCATGTCTTCCAGAGGCAGGAAGGAATAGATCTTCGAATAGGGGGACGTAAGAGACATCCGGGGCAGTTCGAAGGGGATATTGGGCTCGCAGAATATCTAGGGCATTCTTCGCGAGATCCAACATGGCAGGTTCGTGTCCAATCAGCAGGTGACTGACCCCGACCTTGTCGATGAGATACGCGACAGCCGAGGGGGAATTTCGTGGAGATATAGGGAATGCAACATAGTTGGCCCGGAAGCAGCTCATGAGTAGAGTAAAGTAGGGTATCGTGTCTAGTCTTGAATTAGATTAATCGATGCGTCCCAAGAGCACGTACCAGAGGAAGCAAGAATCGACACGATGGGTGTGTCAACCATACCCGCAACCCAATGGAAGCGATCCCGGAGAATTTTCGCCCCAACATACACGGCATGCATGGCCTCAGGCCAATAGATTGTCCGGATCGTCCCATCCCCTTGAGCATACACGAATAGGCGATGATTGGCGGTGTGTTGAAAATGCCAGTCGTAAATCTGAGGCATGGTCAGACTCCCATCGAGCGGTGGTGGCTTGAAAGTGGGAGAGTAAATAGCTTGTGTTTGGGGGACTGGAGGGAGCGGAAGTGGGTGGGCCATCTTAGGGCGGCGATTCGCATAATTCGATCTATTATAGCTCTATTTGTGGGTCCATCGGGCAAGACGGAGAACCTGCATCGTGTTCCGAACACGGACGCCGTCTGCTGTCACCAGGCAACGGACGGCGGCCTCCGTTGTGAAATAAATATCGTGACATTTGATTTTCGACGGCGCGCTAGCGCTCTTGCAACGCTTTCCCGCCTTTCCTCCCGGGTCCACTCGCGATTGAATTTGTTTAGAGCCGAGGCAGAAGATACAGGTGGCTACCAGGGGGATAAAAACTGGCGGCAGGGATGAGGCCTATCGATGAGGGCGAGGACATGCCGCACCGATGCGCGTGAGCCAGCCCAAAATGGTAGTTGCGATCAAATCCGGCGGACATTGAAATTTGAATCTCAGTTGTAAATACGCAGAACACGGCAACGCAGCCCCGAGAAAATAATTCAAGGGACACAACGTCCTCTATTCTCCCTGCAATTCCCCCTCTCGGAAAATGTCTCAGGTCAGAATCCATAAAAAAAGGCTATTGAATTTGATGGACCGGTAAGTCTTTCTCAGTTGCTTCCCCTTCACGCGTACAGTCACTAACCCACTAACGAAACGCTCAAGGAAGGCGACAATTATGTGAGGACTGCAGCATCTATTGTGTCAGGAATTCTATCTGGTGTTGTAGAGCTGCATCTGGGCTAACCGTCGAGATAAAGAATCGTGTGATTCCATGGTGTCCTCGTAGAGAACGAATGCATTCTTTGTGATAGGCCACATTTGGCCAAATAACGTCAGAGCGAAACACTACGAAATAATTGGTTGAACCTCATCTACGTATCCTGGGGATCTCGGATGTTGATATTCATGTTCGCAGACCTCGAAAACCCTCCTCTAATCTTCTTCACGAAGTGATTGACCTTCCCATCTCTGCACGGCATCATGCAGATCGCGCCCAACAACTGTGCCAAATAACAGCGCAAACAAATTTAAATCGCGAGAGCGTTACACGACCCTTTTCCTCAATTGCTTGGGTGGATGAGAGTTTTATATGGAGCACATTGCTCTCCTGAAATTTTAGGGTCAACGAGTGCTATATTATAAGGAGTCAAACAAGTGAGTGTTTCGCTCTCATGTACCGTTTCGCTTGTGGGTTAGCGACTGTATCCCATAAAAAGACGGTAATGATGTAGACGATTATTATATGAACCGATCCCGACGTGATAGAGGAAGAAGGGAAGGAAAAAAATGCGAATTTCGGACCCTGCAAATTCAGACTCGTTTGGGTCTCATAGTACCTTCACATGTGACAAATACTGAGCGCTCGACGTTCTACACAGATTCATACGCAATGTTCGCTCAAACGCTCAAGCCGGTTTAAACGTGGCCATAAACCCCTAAAAAGGCTTAGCGCCGGTCCGGCGGCTGTCGCGCGCCGGACTAATCGCTGATTATGAAATGACCTCCGCGGCACTCCGCAACTTGTCTTTTACCGTCATCCTCGTACTAGACTTGCCCAGGATGTCTTCTGGGTCAATCGCATCCTTATCCTCACCCAACACTCGCCTGACTTCAGTTGCTTCCCATCTCAGCGATTCCCGCCCCAAAGTCGTGATATGCAGACATCTCGGCGCCGCGATGCCCTTGCTCATGGACAGGAAGGATATCGATGTGGGAACATACTTTTTAGGTGATTCCTATGCCTCACTGTCTCCCAGGTTGTATTGTGGCCTGAAGACCGCGTGTGCGAGCGCCGCTGGGTCCTCGAGAACATCAAGGGCGCGGCGGGGGTACTGGTGCTTCTCCCGGAGGCGGTAAGCCCTAATCTGCTGTGGAATCCCAGATTTATGAACTCATTTGCCCAGGTTAATGCAGAAATATTAGATGCAGGTGCGTCGTGGCCCGATGGCTCGGTATGAAGTGTTCAGAATATCGACAGCTGGTCCGAGTCTCCGCGTGGTTTCTACCATGTCTGTCGGATATGGTGCGTGCCAATCCACGCAGCATTCTAGATAACTGAAAAACTCGCTTGTAGAGCATATCGATATGCCGCTGATGGCCCAGCGGAAAATCAGAGTCGGATACACGCCGGATGTCCTCACTGAAGCAGGTACCTATTGCGCTTCATACAATAAACACTAAATGAACAGTGTCCAGTCGCGGACGTCTCCGTTATGCTTGCCCTCATGGCGGGCCGTAATGACGGTGCGGCGTACACCCTCGTGAAGGACGGCGTGGCAAGTATTGCGATGAGAAATCGCAGCACTGCCCGACTGACCCAGCCCCGCAGTGGCCGAGTTACAGCTGGTCGCCGTTCATGTTCTGCGGGCCGCAGCTGAGCACAACCACCTCATCACCCACTCGCACCGTGGGCTTCCTCGGCTTCGGGCGCATCGCGCAGGCTACGCTCGCCCGCCTCGTCCCCTTTGGCATCACGCACTGCATATACTCGGGGAGCCCTAACTCCACGCCCGATGCCGCGCGCGACGCGGCGCTGCAGGCGAAGCACAACCTCGCTGCGCTCGAGCGCGTGGACCTCGACCGCCTTGCGCGGGAGAGCGACGTCTTGTTTCTGCTCACGCCCGGCGGGAAGGAGACGTACCATCTTGTCGACGCGGCGTTCCTGCGGAAGATGAAGCCGATGAGCGTCCTTGTGAATACAGGGTGCGTGGCTCTCCAATTTCTGCATATACTGCGTTGATTGAGTCTCTATAGCCGCGGGACCGTGGTCGACTCGGATGCGCTCGCAACTGCACTGCACGAGAAATGGATCTGGGGAGCCGGACTCGACGTCGTGGAGGGCGAGCCGTCGATTACCAAAGATCACCCGTTGGCGAAGGAGCCGAAGTGCGTTTCATTTCTCGTTGCCCTCTTGCGCGTCGCCTCACTGTTGCGCTCAGATGCATCATCGTACCCCACATCGGGAGCGCAACGTTCCAGACGCGCATGGACATGGCCACCCGCGCAATCAATAATTTGCTTGGGGGAGTATTTGGCACAGAGATGCCGGCGGAATTGACTGGAGGTCGGTGAACTGAGAAATCTATAGGCTGAAGATTTTTTTTTCAATTTGCTGTTTTGCAATTCCAGCTTGATTTCACTCTTTGGGAGTTCACTCCGGGATCTAACGCTGGACACTGAGTTAACGATACCAACGCGTTCCTCTCCAAGCGAAGTTGTCTTTTCAGGGCGGCCGAGAACCGTTGCCGGATGTTCATCGTCCTTGCCATGCCCGTAACACCCGAACCGAGCCGAACCCCGCCGTGATCCGAGCTGCCAAGCCTTATAAAGGCGCCACGACGCCCTTCCTTGCAATCGAGCTCCCTCCTCTTCCATTCTGTTCAAATTCTGTTTGATCTGTTCGACTGGAAGCACCAGACGCAACTTTCTCGAACTCATTGCTTTCCGAATTCTGAAGCGGTTCGTTGCATTCTGCGCCGATAATTTTAATTAGCGACTGACGCCCGCCCGAAAATTTGCTTGACATCTTTCTGCGATAGTTCTCCTACATGAGAATTCCTGAAGAGCTCATCGACGCCATAATCGGGGAACTCGACCTCTCCGAGAACTATGATTCTCAAACTCAAATAACCCTCCAATCGTGCGCGCTTGTGGCGCGTTCATTCGTGCGCCTCTGCCAGACGCGCCTATTCGCCCGCATATCCGTCTACGATTATGGACAAAATCCAACGATACTATCTCACCAGCTGGCGACACTCCTCGAATCTTCCCCACATCTTGCTGCTTACATCCGAACCTTGGATCTCTACCATAGTTCGGACGGCGCAGAGACAGAATTTGTCTCGCGGATCCTCTGTGCTGTGACAGAATTACACACCTTGATTCTGACATGTACTTCTTACAAAGAGGCATTCCCCATCGACGCATCCACCCTGGCCGTATTCGCCTGCCCCAGCCTCCGACGCGTCGAGCTACTCCAGTACCGATTCGCAAATGTACTGGAACTGCAAATGCTATTGAGCAGGAGCCTCTCTCTCCGAGAGTTGTCTCTCGATGAAATTGACTTTAACGGAGACGAATATGGCGAAGCAAGCACCGACTACGCCTCTGCCGTCGAAGACGCGAGTTCCAACACCGTTGTGTTGAAGTCGTTGGCCCTGTCCAAAATGGAGCCGCTCGATGTTGAATTGATGTTGGAATCCTTCACTACGGTCGATATCACACATCTGCAATCGCTCTCCTTCTTCGTCAGCCCCATCACTGGCCTTCTACACGTGAATGCAGCTTCACTCCAAACGGTCAAGATAGGATATCCGTGTGTCAATTGTGAGCCTGTTCATCTGTCTTGCGGATGTATGTGTCTGACAACTCGCGTCGACAGTCGAGAATTCGGATTACGCGGAGGAGATGGATCCTAATATTCTGGCAGATAACCAGCTGGCCTCCCTCGATTTCGAAAGCGACGATTTGGAGTCGGTCCTCACCGCCCTTCCCCTATTCGGTGATTTGGCGAATCTGAAGGCTCTGAAAACCATCCGGATTGCCCTGTCAGACAACTTAATTTCCGACGTCTCTTCCGACGTCTCTGGCGACGCTTTTTCCGGTGACGCCCAATGGAGAGAACTTGACGCACTGTTGGCGCAAGTTCGCAGCGTTGGAGTCGTCGAGGTCAGTATATACGCCAATGTCGAGCCGGAAACCGGAGCCAATCGCGTGGACCCAGGAGAGGGGGAGGTTGTGAGGAAAGATTTCCCGTTGGTGTCGGAAAATGAGAGCCTCAGGCTGCATGTCTACCCCCAACGCAGATTGCAACTTCCGAGGCTGATTTTCAACGTCCCTTGTGCTTTGTTCTTGATGCATTTATTTTGTGAGCGTCAGCTCGCGGACTCTGTCCAAATCATCTAGCCACACTCACTCGAGCACGAAACTGAGAAAGTCCTTCTACTAGTCGGGTTTGAAAATATTCCCCCGGTACACGCCCCTCGTTTCGTTGATACTCGGCTGTCATCACCCCGTTTACGTTCTCATCGCTTCTTGCGGACAATTTGGGAGGTATGGCACTGCCAATATCGTTGATACGGTTGGAAGGTCCGAAAGAGCCTATACGGCAGATATTGTCAAGTCATTCCGATTGCTCAGGGCAGGACGACCGCTGATTGACGACACCCGAGGAAGAGCAGATTCAAACGACTCGGCCGAAACACACTCCTAAAATTCACAGGACCAGGATGAAAACCAGGATTCTGTTGTTGACATGAAATGTTTAATTCACGAATACTGTAAAGGAAAATCCTCTGCATGTTTGGTTAGGGAGGTGCCGAAGGTGGACACCATAAATGAAGTGGCCTCGGAATCTGTACAGGACAGAAATACAGTCAAAGGGAAGAGTTGGATTGTATGGGCAACCGCCTAGCTGCGCTAGGTCCAGCCGCCATCCAGGAGCTCTTGAGAGTCTTCTCTTCTCCTCGTCTTCCTCTCGTCGCCGCTACCTTCTCCTCACTGAATAGTGCCCACCGAGTCACCCCTCCTCGGAGAAGCCTCCCGTGTCTCTTGCATCCTCCTGTGACTTCCCCGCCCATGCAAAGAAAATTTGTCCGCGCGTCTTGGAAAGTCAGCGCGACCACCCCCGAAGAAGTGCCCATGGCCATCCACAGGCAGCCTGAGCACGCGAAGAAGCTAGAGCCCATGCCCCAAGCATGAACCCCCCCAGGACTCATATCCATGTGACGATGGAAGTGGAAGCCCAAGATCTGCTTGAGGGGAAAGACCAGCCTGAGAGAGATTCTTGCTGTTTGCATCTTGCTCAAAACGCTTGTTTCAGGCGCGAAAACAAATTGTCCAGACGCGGAACTCCCGAGGCGTCGATTCCAGGCATGAAGACGAGCAGACTCGGGGAAGTCATCATTGGAAGAGGCGATGAGGGAGCAACCATCCGCAACAGCGACAACCGTGACACGCACACACACTCTCGCTTGCTCTCACCCTCGACCATGTCCCGCTCTATCCTGAGCTCCCTCTCATTCGTACTCATCTCAGGCTTCTGTTTCCTCGCCCTCTACAACATCCAAACCGCCCGCTTCCATTCCCAGCTGCATTTCCACACTTCCAAGCCAGAGGCGGTAGTATCGCTGCCACCGGTACTTCCGATTCTCTTTGGCTCTACGGTCACCGTGCGCCATGTCAGCGCCAGGGGCGGTTACCTGCACTCGCAGGCACTCAACTACCCCACGGGCAGCCACCGTGCGTAACCTCCACTCCACTCATTTCCCCGATTGCTTCTTATCTCTCCTCAGAACAACTAGTAGCGCTCGCCCCGCAGCGCAGCAATGCGACAACATGGCGCGTATACAACGCCACAGACTACCTTGTTGACCGCGCGCCCCACGCCCCGCGCACCCCCATCGTCGACGCCGCTACTCTGAGGCTGCAGCACCCCGAGTTCGTCAAGCACCTGCACTCGCACGACGTCGTCCCCCCCGTCCTCCGCGGGCGAGTACCTCAAGGAGGTGTCGGCCTATGGCATCCCCGGCTTCAACGGCGACGCAAACGACGACGGGGTCTCGAGCTCACCGAGGGCAGCACCACGCTCACGATGGCGTCGCCCGTGCGCCTGCGCCACCGCCTCACGAGGTGCCTCCTGGCCTCGGGCGGGGACGCTCCCCGCGTGGGGCTTCGGGCTGCAGGAGGTGGTCTGTGCGCACCTCGGCTCGGAGGCGGACTTGTGGACCATCGAGGAGGTGCTGTGAAGTGGATCTTGCCAGTGGGCCCGGACATTCGATCAATACCTCAGTGCATTTGCACGCCGCTCGTATGATGTCCTACATAAATATTATCCGTAACTTATACATCTACGCTCTAAGTACATGGTTATCGATACAGAATCAGTTGGGCAGCACTGGCACCTCCTTTGCGCGTCCTCTGCGCGAGGACATGCTCTTCGCTCGAAGACTGCACGTGCGGGTCAGCGCGGACTCGAAAAGCACACAGCGAACAGGCTCTCACGTTGTTCGTGGCGGCCTGCATGCGGCTCAAGAACGTCGGCCCCGAGGAGCCTGAG
>JARGYA010000798.1:0-44938 GCA_029204335.1 Mycena vulgaris | reverse complement strand
GAATGGAAGTCGAAGACAATCACCAGCATCGCAAGTATCAAATCAAACACTTCTGACTGTTCTCTCTCCCCGATCATCCTCCTGCCAGTCTGAGGACGAAGTTCATATTTTCTACAGCTCGGCCCTCGTTGCGACTGCCTGCGCTCGAGTGTTGTGCTCCGATGGATCATACTCAGACTGTTTCCCGGAGGAAATCGCATTTCTTCGTCCCAAATTCCGGATGAAATGACGCGTTTTCCATCCTGCTTTGGTCTTAGTTCAAATCACACAGTACCTTTCCGCTTGTCAAGGATCCAAGGATAGCAAAAGAGCCCTGGTATGACGATGTTCGAGGGCCGAGGCCGCCTGAATTTCCTCGAGAACACGTATATAAACCCGGCGAGAGGTCTACTTTCCTCAGCTTCGCACTTACCTCTCCAGCCCAACTCCTCCCAGGCCCATCTTATCCCCCACAATTATGATTTCAAGCACCTTTACCATTGGTTTCCTGGTAAGGCCTTCCCAGTATCTTCACGAGTGTATCCGTTGACTGCCATATTTCCTACAGGCCGCGCTCAGCTGCGTTACTGCCTTGGGACCACCCGCTGTCAATTTGCGCACAGCCGCCAACTACGCAATCCTCGCTCAAAGTGTCTCCCTCGTCCCGCAGTGCAATATCAGTATGTCTTCCACCGCCCATCTTCATTAAGTATCTGACGGACGCCTCTAGCCGGCGATGTCGGCGTCAGCGTATGTACAGGCCTGACCGGATTCCCCCTCACCGTCGACTCGACCGGACAATTTTCGACCTCAGGACAAGTTAACGGACACGTCATCACTGGGTGCTACGCCGCGCCTGCCCCCGCGACACTCACCACTGCCTTCGGCGACAGGGGGACCGCGTTCATCGACGCGATGGGCCGCGTGAACCCGAATTTCAACAATCTTGCTTCCGGTGAGTTTCTCACCATGTGATGTATCCTGTGCCGCGCAGTCCGTTAACGCGTACACCAGGCGCCATCGGAGGGCTCGTCCTCGTGCCGGGGCTCTACAAGTGGACCAGCGCGGTCACTGTCGGCAGTGATATCACCATCACCGGATCCGCCACGGACAGTGCGTGGCATTTCACACTCACATATGTTGCCCACTGCCGAAGCACCCCCCTTTTTAGCCTGGATATTCCAAGTCGTCGGGATGTTGTCCATCGCCGCGGGCAAGAAGATCATCCTCGCGGGCGGCGCTCGCACGAGCAACATCGTCTGGGTCGTCAGCGGGGCCGTGAACGCCGGCGCTGGCGCCCACCTCGAAGGCGTCGTCCTCGGAAAGACGACCATCATCCTTTTCACGGGCGCTTCGGCCAACAGCCGCCTCCTTGCGCAGGCGTCTGTCATACTGCAGCAGGCACGTCATGGATTCTTTTCTTACGAAATCATTTTGTTTATTCAATGACTTTCGCGCAGGCTACGGTCTTCAATTAACTGGGTAACTAACACTGAACAGGGCTGGATGCTCTTGTTCTGCTCTAGACATAACATATTTCTGTAGCATGTGATATGAAATGATAACCCCGTCTGCGACAAGACCGTATGCCGTTCTATTATTGTAGATATGCATGGATGAGATTTGGATGGGATGGTATCACCAAAATCAATGACGTCCAAGTGCAGTATAGATATGATTTCCCTCCGGGAGGATTCATTAACACAATAGGTGCTTGAGAGGTATAATTACAGGGATGCCGGGGAAGGATGGTGTTCAAGAGCGACATGAATAAAAATTGTCCCGAATTTGTATCGGATGGAGCCAAAAAAAAACTCACGTAGTCACCTACATAGTATGTAGAAACAAGGGAAGGAAGTCACACTGAAGGATTGGCAGGATCCAAGATATCGACAATGCAAGTGAGCACAGCCTGCGCATGTAGATCTGGTGGTAGGCCGAAGGGAGCACCAATATCCGTAGAAACAAGTAGTTGTACCATGCAGGGTTCAGGAATCACGAGCCCATAGATTCAGGAGTTAGCAACAACAAGCCCATGTAGCACTCGGCCGGGTATGTGTCCGTGGCGAACACGTCCAGTCCAGCAGAGACCCGGTTTGACTCGGGGTCGGGGTGTTCTTCCTCCGCTAAGTTTTCTTTGCGTTCTACGTTACATCCCCACTTTGTCACGGGTTGAGCTGGCTCATTAACCGCTGTTGAATTTCTCGAATGTTGTACTATTTTTGTAGCACTTATTGATGTGTGCCGCGAGTTTATTTACCCAGACGTCCGGCATGCCAGTCCCAGTCGAACTCGGGACTTGAGTTGGATGAACGAGATAGGGAGATGAAAAACTCGAGAGGATACAATAGATAAGGTTGCGGCTGGGCTGAGCAAGGAAAACTTCAACGAGCCGGGGTACTTGGGAATTTGGAGGGGAAATCCTGCGGTGGAGGGAGTGCCGCTGTTGGAGGATTGGGGAAAGGAACGGAATGGAAGGGCGCTGGTGCTGTGAATAAGAAGTTGAATGAGGCATGTGTGAATTCAACCACCTTGTGCCGCAACTCGCCCAATGGCCTCTAGGGGTAGGGTATTGGATCGTGCAAACCCGGTTCGAGATAACATCCCGTTGGCAACCGACGGGGTCGGTGGTAGAGAGTTTGCCAAAGGAATCAAAGTTACATGGGGCTGCTGCAGCCTTGGGGGTAGAGGGAGAAGGGATCAGCCCAACTTGAAGCTTGGCGGTAAGTAAAATACTCAGTGTAGTACACCGAGATGTATCGCCTCGAGGGAGTTGATGGCATCCGAGACGACCTGTGAGTCAGTATTTAAATTTGAAAATGAAAGCCGCAAGATTGATATTGGAGGACTGGGCATGGATCCTCGATGATACTAAACCAAAACGGTAAACCAAGATGATTCTCTGCTGTTACGCCACGGTGATGATTCATGGATTTGCGAGCGGCCAGGGAATAGGATTTTGCAGGGGGACGGCTTGCTAAAGCTTGCGTGCACGGCGATGATGGAAAGAAAGAAAGAACTCAGTGTCAGAAACACAGAGACACGGAAGAGCTTGATGGCTCAGAAACTTTCTGTCATGAAACCAACAATTTCACTTCTTCGCATTAACCCTAAATGCTGAACCCAAATGCAATCGCTCCACTTACGATCAGCATTAACCCTGTACTACTCTCCTACACCTCCTTATGTTCACTCCTGTGTACTAATACCTTGGCATTTAATATATAAACCCTGTACATTAGTTAGATTCCTTTACTATTTCTGGAGCACTTCGAGACAATGTGGGAAGGGCTTGCAGAGATGGAGGAAGTCCCAGGAGAGGTAAAGAGGCATGCAGAAGAATGGAGGGTGGCCGTGCATTGTGATAAGGACTGCGGTGCTACGGGTGTGAATGAGATGATATTCAGTTGGTCACACAACAGTTGTGTCTGTGTAGGAAGGTGGTGCGAGTAGAGGACATTCGATGGTGATGAGCGCAAGTTTCTGGGGGGAGAACTGCAGTGGGGAGGAAGGTGGAATGTCTGAAGACAAGCATGAACTGAGGTGGTTGTAAACTTCTATATTGGTGGGTCTAGTACACTTGGTGTAGAAGTGGGGGGAGAACTGGAAGCCCTGAAGGTGACTGACTAGTGAGTCTGAAATATGTCTTCTTTTATACCATTTCTCACTACACAGCCCCATGGCACCCGCTACATGTGCTACTTGCATGCAAGGACCGCAGATTATTTCTTCACACAGAAATAAATAATGTTTTGTGCTCCCGCACGCTTTCAGTGCCGTGGTTTCTCAATTTCATGCTATAGGAAGTGTTCTACGTTTCATTAAGGGATATATACCTACTCAGATCATTTTGCCAATTATTATTATGTTCTTTTTTTTTTGGGCTGATGCAAGGACCGCCGAAAGTGCAAGGATCGTGGAATGACTGTATTGCACAAACACAGGCTGCCAATTTGAATTTGAAGGTCAATTCAGTCAAACGAGGGTCCAGACTGTAATGAGTGTACACCCTGTTTCATGTTCCAGCTGTATATGGGGTGTGGGCTCCCACAATGTGTTGGTGCCCTTGTTTGGGGGTACAAAGTGGTGGGGATGCGGTGTTGACCAGATTTCTCTTGCAACTGGTGGTGCTACGCTTGCCAGTGTCCCGGTGCATGGTGATCACAAAATTTCAGGATGTGACAACTCTCTCTAGGGAATTGGCCCTGAACCAGTAATCAGAGTTGTTTAGTGCAAGTGCTATGCCATTGTAGGGTACCTCTTGTAGTCTGCATCCCCATTGAAGGTGTTTTGGGACCTCAAAAGGTCTTGTTGTATGGTGTGTGGTGAAGTGGGTATGGTGTGTTTGGTGAATTGCGGTGTTTTGCCGGATTGGGTTTCCTGGCACTTCCAGATTGGGATATTTGGGCAATTGCCAGGGTGCTGTTGCTCTTGCACGAGGGCATACACAAAGTGTATCAAGCCCTCACAACGAGTCTAGGTAAATGCAAGGTTTTTAACCTCGGTACTGCAATGTATTCTGCTCAACGTGACATGCAGCCAGACATAGATTGCACAAAATCATTTAGATACAATCCACGGAATATGAAAAGGCCTACTCACTATGGATAGCTTGAGAGAAACCTTGCGTCAAACTCCTGGCCAGAGGTGCCAATCAGAAGACTGTTGTTAGAAAGTCAAAGCTGCCCGAGATTGTGTCGTTGCTTGGTCCTGGCAAATTCACATTGAACGAAATACAAAATCAAATAAACAGCATTGTGAATGTTGAACCTCAATGATTGAACTTACCTGAATCAAACACCATGAGCCTCAAGTTTATCACGAGAACCCAGCAGGGATCTTGTCGTTTTGTACATGAACGAAGAGCTGAGGGTATAATTGCAACACTGGTGAAACACCATGGATATGTGAACCCTTGCCAGTTAAAGGCTTCAGGTCAGGACGAGGGGAATTATGAAGAAAGGTTCATCAACTCTCTTTATCTGTGTGTTGTAACCTCCAAGCAGACATTATTGAAGCTCCAGGCTCGTCAAAACCTCAGCACAGGACAGTTGGATTGCTGAATGCATGCATTTATGCTTAGATAATTATTGGCCAGGAGATTTACTCTGGAGTAATCAAGCTAGGCGTTCACGGGTGGCTGTTCACTGTGACATATGATGTTCAAGCCTTCAAACCAAGCTGGGAACTTGATTTTCCATGAAACAGGGCTGGGTGTGTGGGATAAGCAGTAGTGCCCCGTTAGCATTTCAACAGCGGGACACTGTGCACATGCATACCATCGCCACCATTCAACCGGCAACCTGATTCTGATGACTAAACCTCTTCAGTGCGGTGCTTGTTCAGTGGTGCCACATTACAGCTATAAATTCTCCGTGAATTCGACGTAGGGCCAGGGAAGCGGTGTGGAAAGTGTCTGGGGGTGCGCAGCACTGCCGCAGTAATTTACCCATGACACCAACGGTGCTTCCAAGTCACCTCTTGGTGAGTTAATTTGATGTTGTCACTTCGCTGCGATCACAACCACATCTAATTCTCAATATTGATGTAAGAGTGTGTATTTCCTATGTTGACATTTAGTTACTTGCTATCAACCAAAGGTATCTGTGGTTTCAGTCCGACTGAGATAATATCTATGAGGCTTGAACGATGTATTGAACTGAGTGAACAGAGCGTAGGCTAAATCTACGGCCTTTGGAAGGCAACAGATGTTGTACAGCAGTTTACCTGGGTCCGACTAAGCCCGACTAGCGAAATTTCAACTATGGGTTTTCTGTGCCTAAACTATGTATCACAACCAGAAAACCGTGCCTAAACATAATTTAGGGCCGAGGAGCTTCTGTAGATAGAGTTGAACGTGTCCGCGGCATCACCGCAGCTTCGTCGCACAGCACGGGCCACCAGGAGGAGCGCTCTTTCCGGGAAGACCTTGTCAGAACAATGAGAAAACAACGCAGAGATACCCCGAAACTAGACTTGTAACCAATCTGCCTACAATCTGCAACAATGTGATGAGCATGTTGCCATAGGCAGACTGGTACACTCGGGATTCCCAATTCAGGTGCACGAGGAGCTGAAATTTTGGGTGGGGCCAATTGCGGCCATCAAAAGAATGTTCAATTGACTATGTCATCAAGTCATTCTGGTTGTAAACACACTTGCAATTCCTACAGTTTGGGGAGTCTCAAGGGGTATTCTGAACAGACAGATGTTCCCAGATTTGAGTTTCATCCATCCTCCATTTTAAACCGCAGATTTGAAGCTAGAACGGAAGCCATCAAAAGATTGAAACTCCTCGCGCGCGCAGATTGTTTGGCCTGAGTTTTACTAGTCTGCCCTGTAGGCAAAGAGCTTGCCTCATTTTTTTGCTACTCGTAGGCAGACTGGGAACGAGTCTACCCTGAAACGGCAATGGTGAGATGATCAAATGATACTGGATCAGGCACAAATTGTTATAGTAGAACACACTACAAATGGTGATGCCCAGGGCCAGGCCTCAAGCCCCCAGGCCCGCCAGGCCAAGCCCGACGCAGGGCTTAAGCGGGCCCAGGGCTTGGGCTTCGGATTTTCAAGCCCAAGTCAAGCCCTGAAGCCCGAACTTGATTGCCACCTACAAAATTCCCTGTCACCATCATACTTGGACGCGAAGAATCTTGTGTTTGGATGCCGAACAGACTCTCATGTTGTGAGATATTTATCCGGGACAAAATCAGTGAAGCTAACATGATACACTAGCTTCGAAAAAATTCAACCTTCGAATCCAAACACAGAAATTCTCTGTTGGATTAGTTCAGAGCTCAGAGATAAAGTCGGTGAGTGTTCTTGAATGTATTACAACGCTCACATCTGATTTAAAACATCACTCTGCACCCCCAATTCACCCGTATAATGATTGATTAAATTTAGTCTCAAGCCCGGGCCCAAGCCCAAGCCCTCTCAAGCCAGGCCCAAGCCCGGGCTTCCAGGCCAAGCTGGGCCCTGGGCATCACTAAAGTCTTAGTCTACAAACTTATCAAAATAACGAGTCTAAAAATAATTTTAGGACTCGTAATTAATTAAACTTCATATAGATTCTTGCCGTGTGCCTTGCCATGACACAGCAGCTGCCAATACCGTTCCCTTTGACAACCCTTTGAATTTGCCGTAACAGTGTGGACACCTCGAATGGAACTCGAAGAGAATTTTCAGCATCGCAAGTATCAAATCAGGCACCTTCTGACTGTTCTCTCCCCGCCGATCATCCTCCTGCCAGTCTGAGGACGGAGTTCATCTTTTCTACAGCTCGGCCCTCGTTTCGACTGCCTGCGCTCGAGTGCTGTGCTCCGATGGATCATACTCAGAGTGTTTCCCGAAGGAAATCGCATTTCTTCATCCCAAATTCCAGATGAAATGACGCGTTTTCCATCCTGCTTTGGTCTTAATTCAAATCACACAGAACCTTTCCGCTTCTCAAGGATCCAATGATGGCAAAAGAGGCCCTGGCATGACGATGTTCGTGGGCCGAGGCCGCCTGAATATCCTCGAGAACGTATATAAACCCGGCGAGAGGTCTGCTTTCCTCAGCTTCGCACTTACCTCCCCAACCCAATTCCTCCAGGCCCATCTTATCCCCCACAATTATGATTTCAAGCACCTTCACCATTGGTTTCCTGGTAAGGCCTTCCCAGTATCTTCACGAGTGTATCCGTTGACTGCCATATTTCCTGCAGGCCGCGCTCAGCAGTGTGGCCGCTTTGGGACCACCCGCTGTAAATCTTCGCACGGCCGCCAACTACGCAATCCTCGCTCAATGTGTCTCCATCGTCCCGCAGTGTAATATCAGTATGTCTTCCACCGCCCATCTTCATTACGTATCTGACGGACGCCTCTAGCCGGCGATGTCGGCGTCGGCACATGTACATGCCTGACCGGATTCTCCCTCACCGTCGACTCGACCGGACAGTTTTTCACCTCCGGACAAGTTGACGGACACGTCTTCACTCCGTGCTGCGCCGCGCCTACCCCCGCGAGACTCACCGTTGCCTTCGCCGACATGGGGACCGCGTTCACTGACGCGATCGGTCGCGTGAACCCGAATTTCAACAATCTTGCTTCCGGTGAGTTTCTCGCCATGTGATGTATCCTGTGCCGCGTTGTCCGCTAACGCGTACACCAGGCGCCATCGGAGGGCTCATCCTCGTGCCGGGGCTCTACAAGTGGACCAGCGCGGTCACTGTCGGCAGCGATATCACCATCATCGGATCCGCCACGGACAGTGCGTGGTATTTCACACTCACATAAGTTGCCCAGTGCCGAACCCCCCCCCCACCCTTTTCAGCCTGGATATTCCAAGTCGCCGGCACGTTGTCCATCGCCACGGGGAACGAAGATCATCCTCGCGGGCGGCGCTCGCACGAGCAACATCGTCTGGGTTGTCAGCGACGCCGTTACCGTCGGCGTTATCGCCCATCTCGAAGGCGTCGTCCTCGGGAGGACGTCGATCTCCCTGCTCACGGGCGCTTCGGCCAACAGCCGCCTCCTCGCGCAGACGTCTGTCGCACTGCAGCAGGCATGTCATGGATTCTTTTCTTACGAAATCATTTTGTTTATTCAATGACTTTCGCCCAGGGCTACGGTCTTCAATTAACTGGGTAATAGCACTGAACAGGGCTGGATGCTCTCGCTCTGCTCTGAACATAACATATTTCTGTAGCATGTGAAATGAAATGAAAATCCCGTCTGCGACAAGACTGTATGTCTGATTTTTTGCCATTCCATTATTGTAGATTTCCCTCTGGGAGGATTCATGTAACACAATAGGTGCTTGAAACCGCGTCGCGGCGTCGCGTTGATCAGCGGTCTGCCGAATTGATCACCACATCAGATCCATCAAAGACCAAATAGATAAAATACTTATAGGGATATAAACTGTTCTAGTTAGCAGTAGGCTCCTTACGAGTTTTAACCCAGTCGCCTAACAGCGCAAGTGCAAGCTTAACTGACCCGGCTAAATTACCAACAAGTGCAGCTGAGAGAGAGACGCACATTGGACGCGCCACCCAGAAAGGGCTACGGAGAGCATTCGCCCGCTCGTCAAGTGGCGACGAGATGAACGTTCGAGGAAAAGGAAGAAAGCTGTGCCCGCCATGACAACCATCAGTAAAACAGCAGGTTCGTCTTTCGCGTCTTTCACGTCTTGCGGCAAGACGCGAAAGACGCGAAAGACGAACATTTTCAAAGACGCGCGTCTTTCACTAAGCAGGGTCAAAAGTCTTTCCCAAGACCTCAAATCTTTTCCGAAGTCTTTCCCAAGACGGAGGTCTTGGGAAAGACGGGAAAGACATGAAAAGTCTTGCGGCAAGTTCCCTGAAAGATTGGAAAGACAATTCAAAATCACAAAAGATAAACCAAAAAACACATATATTCGGGGCTACTGAAACAATTGAGAAAAATCTCAAGTTACATTTAGTTCTATGTCTCTCCTCCATCTAGCATGGCCATCCAAGCGGGTCAAAAAAACACCGGAAAAGAAGGATGTGAGTAAGGGAATCAGAGCCAATGGACTGGCGTACCTCTGCCATACGACGTGACGCTCACACAATCCATTTCCCTTTTCGGCCACCACCACAAAAATCACGACATTATCTCGACTTGATGCCCAGCACCATTTCTGACCTCGAAAATAGCTTGCGATAGCTCGCTCTTTCCTTGCTCTCCTCTCGGTGACTCGTTCCCGCCCGGTGGATTAATTGCACTGTGGAATTTCTTTTCTCTTCTTTCGGTTTTGCATCGTCGGCTTGGTCTACGAGGTCATCAAGTTGAGTCCGTCGTTGGAAAGTTGAGTCTATGGTTGAACTTGTTGCCCTTCGTGAATGGGGATCACTCAACTGCGACGCACTCACACTCAGACTCGTTGTGTTGTCTCTGTTGAGTTGCGACACTGTCGCCAATTTTGCGCCAGTTGCGGCACTGTGATGGGCAAAATTACCAACAACTCTGAATTAGCATTTAAATACCGCTTTTGAGCAGTTAGGGCAAGCGTAGCACCCTGAATGCGGGTATAAGCACTGTAGTGGCAGTTACATATGGTTAGAATTTGGGTTAGTTCCAGTTTTGGTGGTTGGATGTTAGGGTTCAGGGACGTATTCTAAGCGAGACCGAGGCTTTACTCGAGTAGAGCACCAGCTTGAGATACCCCGGCTCGGGGGACCTCTCGACCACAGCGTGGGAGGGCATCGAATGGGTGGTCCTCTTCGCGCAAATGAGTGTTAAGTTTCCAAATAATTGGGCCGCTATCAGCGCATCAGAGTGTCGCAACCGGCGACAGCGTCGTACCTTGTAACAAATGAGCCCACTACCTAGTTCAACAGTGTCGCCGTTGACAGATCCCCCTCCGTGGATCAATGGGAGATTTGTACTGCGGTGACGTGAATGTCTGGGCAAGATGCGGGACATACCTCCTTTCGCGTCTTGCATCTTCGCCTACACCGGTAGGCTAGTTTAGCTTAAAGTTGAACCATGTTAAGAAAGCCCCCCGTGGATTAATCGGAGATCGTCCTGGCGACGAGATCAGATCAGAGCAAAAGAGCGGGTTCGAATCCGCCGTGGGTATTCATCTTTAGTCGCTTTGTTTTTTTCCCTTCCTTGTCTTTTTCTTGTGACGCAGCAACCTCCATTGCATCGTCGCTCGTTGTGTTAATTTGTTCCAAATCTTCGTGCTCACGAATCCACTCGTTTATTTATATATTCAAGAGTCGTGTAAACCGCCGTGAGAGTAACCATTGGCAGATCTAGCTATCGTACATTGAGACCGGACCGAGACAGAGACCGAGGCGTATGTGTTGTGTGTATGTGTGCGGAACGGCGGCCCTATCGACACCCATCGAGAAAAGGGTCCATCGACAGGAAGAAAGGGACACCCATCGACAGGAAAGAGGGACGTGCTAGAGGAGAGAGCGGGGGAGACTAGAACATGCTGCCCTCGGGGGGCTGCGGGAGCTTGCGGTTTGAGGGGGAGGCCATTTCTCTGTGGGTGGTGGGTTAGTGGGTGGGATGAGGGGAATAAGAAGGGAATAAATGGGAGGAATGGAGTAAATAAATAAGGGGCGGTGAGGGATGAATGGTGAAGGGTGAAGGATGGAAGGGTGATGCGCGACAAGGATAACGACAAAACAGATGGGCGCTCTTTGTAGGCGCCGAGGCTGAGTCATTTCGGCCGAGCGCGCGTCCGGTGAAAGATGGGGAGCCAGGAGCGAGGGGATGAAGTTGAGGGGAATAAAGAATGAGAGACATGAAGGAAAGAGAGAAAATAAAGAACGGAAAGATAGAAAGCGCACGCACTTCCGTATCTCGACGAGGACGTGCTCGAGGCTGCTCGCGCGGGACCAGTTCGCGAGGACGGGCAGGCGCGCGGGGTCGACGGTGCCGTTCGTCGAGACGAATGGGAGGTTCACGCGCGAGAGGAACTGGCGGTGATATTTAACTTTCAAAACAATGTACGACTGAAATAATACACACCTGGACCTGAGGTGGGGCATCGGGGTAGTTCTCTGCGCAGGTGATCTTGAGGGAGTAGATGCGGTTCTCGTGGACGGGTGTCCTGGTCCGATGATAGTCCCGTTCCAGTTGCTCATCATGATATCGTCCGAGTCCTCGAGTCCGTACGAGCACGAGCCATCGCCGATGCCCTTCTCGCCCTTCTCGAGCTCCTCCAGCCGCCGGAAGTTGCGCGGGACTTGTGGGTTCTCCCAGCTGCAGGTCAGCAATTCGTGTAGGGTCGAAGTACGCAAAGACGGGGCCCCCCAAAAAACGCACCCTTTGGCATTGTGGGAGATGGAGATGGATTAGATGTGACCGTTACCGTGACGGACCTACCTCACTCACAGCCCGCCGCAGCGAGGAGGCTGGTATTCACACCTCTTGCTTCCCCCCCACCATGTTCGGCGGCGCATCCACAACCCGTACGATGAGATCGTCGGTGCGTCCTCTTCCTTCCCGTACTCCATACAGTCAATACTGACCCGTAATGCAGCCAAGACGACCGACGAGCACTTGACGAGCGAGAACTGGGAGCTAATTCTGAATCTGTGCGACAAGGTGCAAGACGAGGGCCCCGAGGGCGCGCACAACGTCGTCGCCGCCCTTCTCAAGCGCCTTGCCCACCGGAACCCGAATGTGCAGCTCTACACGCTGAGTCTGGCGGAGGCGCTGTCGAAGAACTGCTCCATTGAACTCCACCGCGAGATCGCGTCACGCGCCGTGGACGGCGGGGCTGGAGCGCGTTATCACTGACCGGGTGAGTGGGTTTCGTTATTTTGGGGGAGGGCGGCGCATCTAGACTGGGCTTAATTGGGGCGCATGCATTCCATGGGGAGTGGCACACTGACTGGAATTGGCTTGGAGTCGGGGACGCATGCGGCCTGTCTATGTACCGCAACGAGGACGCGCCGCCGACTACCGTCCGCCCCACTGCTGGACGATAGTCCACGACGTCAGCAATCCATGGCCCTCCTCTAGATTATCCCTCCCACCGAGGCTGTGGTGCTGCGCCGCTGCGCATACTGCGCTCTGCCCTCCGTCATCTATCCCCCCCCCCCCCCCCCCCCACACACACCCGTCTACCTCCGCAATTTGCACTCCCCACTTCTGCCTCTATCTCCACTGCTCCCTCTCCTTCTTACTCCACACCCCACCCAGAATACGCACGAAAAGGTGCGCACGCCGCGCGCTCGGGCTCGTCGCGATGTGGACCGCCGAGTTTGCGGAGGACAGCACGCTCGGCATCATGCAGGAGTTGCCACGATAGCTTAAAGGCGAAGAGTGCGTTTCGACTCTCTTTTATCCTAGACAGACCAAACCTAATACCCTCCTCCCCAGACTACAAATACACCGCGCCCGACACACCCCCGCCGCCCGCAGTCGACGACGCGATCCGGCCGGCGCGAGGGAGGAGGAGCTGCAGCGTGTCCTCGAGATGAGCGTGCGCGACCGCGGCGGGGCGGGGCCTACCCCGAGAGCGGCGGGGGCGGGTCGGCGGCCTCGCGCGTCGGCGTCGGGGTATGCGGCGGGGTCGAGCAGCGGGCCGGCGTACGGGGGCAGCAACAGCACGCCTGCGTATGGCGGGAGCAGTAGTACACCTGCGTACGGCGAGCGGGTCTGGCGCCGGGTCGTCGAGCACGCCGGCGTACGGCGCGGGGTCGTCCGGCGGGTACGTCCCCGCGGCCGCAACGCGCGAGCGCACGCCGAGCCCTGCGCCCGCGGCGGCGGCGCCTGTACCGGCTACCGGTGCGTCCCTTCCTTCCCTGCCCCCACGCTCTCATCTCACGCTGACGCCCCTCATTTAGACACGCAGGGCATCGTGACGCGCGTGCGCGCGCTGCACCCGTTCACGCCGACGGAGGC
This sequence comes from Mycena vulgaris, assembly GCA_029204335.1. NCBI lineage: Eukaryota > Fungi > Basidiomycota > Agaricomycetes > Agaricales > Mycenaceae > Mycena > Mycena vulgaris. Next base: position 31,579 of record JARGYA010000798.1, on the reverse strand, counting down.
GGGCGAGCTGGGCTTCGAGAAGGGGGACGTGATCAAGGTGGTGGACCGCGGGTATCGTGACTGGTGGCGCGGGCAGCTGCGCGGGAGGACGGGGATCTTTCCGGTTAATTATGTGGTGCGTCGCGTGTTCTCTTCGTGGTATCTTACCCACGCTAACAACCCTGCAGGAACCCCTCCCCGAGCCCACCCCCGCGGAGCTCGCGGCCGAGGCCGCCGCCGAGGCGGCGGTCTTCGCGCAGGCCGCGGACGTCGAGCGCCTCCTCAACATGCTGCGCGCGCTCGATCCCAGCAAGGGCGATAATTTGGCGGATGACGAGGAGATACAGGTGCGTTTGTGGCTTGCGTCTACTCTTCTTGCTGTCTCTTCTGTCGTCAGCGAGAGGTAGAGCTGTCTTCAGAGAGGCAAAGGCAGAGTGACCGAGACATGGAGCTGACGTGCGTTTGCAGGAACTGTACCGGTCGAGCATGGCGCTGCGGCCGAAGATCGTGAAACTGATTGACAAGTATAGTCAGAAGCGGGGTGCGTGTTTTCCTCGTTCTACCCTCCCTTGCTATCATTACTTCCCGCACACCTCCTCCGCCTTCTTATTCTCGTGCCCTCCCTCCCCGTTCCTCCCACGTCTCGCACGCTCCATCCATTTACCCCCCTCCGCCTTCGTAATTCCCCTTGCGATTCCTCATCTATCTTCGCTTCTCATCTGCGTCTTTCCTTTGAATCCTCCGCTGACATACCGTACAGCGGACTTGGTGTCCATGAACGAGACTTTCGTGCGCGCGCGCACCATCTTCGACCGCATGATGGAGGAGAGCCTTGCGCGGCACTCGGGGGCCGCGTACCCTCAGCAGCAGCAGCAGCCGTACGGAGCGTACCCGCAGGCCAACGCGTACCCGGATGCCGCTGCGTATCAGTATGCCCAGCAGCAGCAGCAGCAGCAGCAACAGCAACAGCAACAGGGTTACGGGGCATACGGGGCCCAGGGGCCGACGCCGTATCCCGCCCAGCAGCAGCAGGGGCCGTACCCCGCTCAGCAGGGACCGAGCCCGTACCCTGGTCAGCAGCAGCAGCAGCAGCCCCAGGCTCAGCCGCAGCAAGCGCAAGGACCGATGCCGTACCCCGCGCAGCAGCAAGGCCCGACGCCGTATCCCGCCCAACAGCAACAACCTCAGCAGGCGCAAGGACCGACACCTTATCCCGCCCAGCAGCAGGCTCAGCCCCAGCCCCAGCAAGCGCCGACGCCGTACCCCGCGCAACAGCAGCCCCAACAAGCCCAGCAGCAACCCGCGCAAGCCCAGCCTCAGCCCCAGCAACAACAAGCTCAGCCCCAACCGCAGGCCCAGGCGCAGCCCGAGCCCCAGCAAAGCCAAGCGCCCGCGCAGCAGGCGGGCCCGCCGTACGTCTACGACCCGAACACGACGTACGCGGACCCGAATGTGCAGGCGTGGGCGCAGTACTACGCCGCGGGCGGGAAGGACCTCGCGGGGAGCGTGTACTTTGTGAGCATCCTCGGCGTCACAGACGCCGCGCCTGCGCCCACCCCCCGCCCCAGCCCCGGTACAGGCCACGGCTGCCCGCGCAGCAGGAACCCGCGAGTCAGAGCCAGAGCCCGCTCGACGACGACCCTGACTACCTGCCCGACCCGTACGCGAACCAGCCCGCGCAGCAGCAACAGGAGTACAAGCAGCCGGCGGCGGCGCAGGAGTACGCGCAGCCGACGCAGCAACAGGAATACCATAACCGCAGGCGGCGCAGAGCCAGGGCGAGCTCGCGCACGCGCTGGGATCGCAGCCCGCGTACCAGGGATACGCGCTGCAGGATCCCGGCGCGGGGTCGCAGCCCCAGCCTCAACGTCAAGGTTACTCGCTCACCGATCTCGGCTCTGGGTCTGCGCGGCGTCCGCGCCGTCGAGCCCATCGCTGGTCCTACCGCCGCCCGCGGGGTACAGCCACGCGCCTGCGAGCCCGGTCGCGGAGAGCACGCCGTCGTGGGTGCTGCCGAAGAAGGGCGCGGCCGCTGGGGGGCGCGCGCAGCCCGCCGCGGGGCTGAGCGGGCAGTTTGCGGGATGCATGTGTAGAGGCGTGGGCCGGGAAGTGCTGTTGTCGAGAGGATGACTGTCCGAACGAACGGGCGAAGAAGAGTTGGACGCACGAACGGCGAACGACGAACGAACGAATGAAAAGTTTCTTACTTGTGCATACGCATACTCTACGCCTATAGCTACACGTCTCATGCGCTCGGCTGCTATATTTATTTTATGGAACTGTACTTTTTGATCCGCGCCCATTTTGAGTGCTTGTAGGCTAAGATTATTTAATGATTAGTCGGAGGTACTAACCCTAACCTTTAACACAGCTCGACGCACTCCGTGACTCGTGACTGAGTGATAGAGTTGCCTCCTACTTGACTACCTTCATGGCTGAAGCGCTGGGCGCCATTGCGAGTCATCCAGCTCGTCGATACCGCAGTGAAAGCCCGTGAATACTTGAAGGGTTTCTACGATGCTCCGAAGGAACAACAGAAGCCGTTCTCGGGAGTCCGAAGTCGGAGCCGGACGCTCAGCACTTCGTCCTCGGTCCCTTGCCGAACGATCTTGCCGTCGACGTCAGTCGAGCGCTACAGACTGCAGCACCGAGGATGACCATGACCAAGTGTAAGTAACTTTGGAACGGGGACTGATGCTTGGCGCGGCCAGGTGGCGGGGACTTTCATTGCGTGGCGCCGACTCGAGAGAGTTCTAGATCCTAGACTGGTGGGTTAAATTAAAGAATTCAAGAGTCGACGAAGGGTATGGCTTCAATGGGTAACGGAGCCAGGAAAGGTTGAATTGCTCAAAGAAAAGAAAAGCGAAACAAATCCCTCCTGCGCCAACCTACCGCCTCCGGACTCCAGAGGCAGCTGGACCTCCCCAGCAACTACATGCCCAGGCCAGCGCGCAGGAGCAGGCCCATTGAACGTGCCCTGAGTGGTATATGTCCACAGAGTTGTGCAGCCGTGCACACTCCCGCACGAGTCGCGGACGCAACGCAAGCCGGGTTACTCCAGATATTCTTGCCTTTCTTCCTGGGAAATGCCCCGGTCTGGGAATGAATTATTGAATTAGCGTCGTTATTCCTCCAAGGCCACGGAAGAATTTCAACACGCACAAGGGTCGTACATGCGGAGCTGTAGGTGGACCGTGCCATCACGGAACCCGCTGTGCTTCACGTAGTTGATGCAGTCATCCTCAGCCGGACGGAATCGTGTCTTGGGAATGGACGGGAACGCCGAGACCGCCGCCGTGTGGACAAGGACAGTCATGATAATCGTGTCGGCAAAGCGCATCGTTGGACTGGAAAGTCAAGGAGCGGTGGTAAGGCATGTAGGTGGGGAAGGTACCTGGTATTGCAGTTGCGATTTCAGTGCCAGATTATAGTTTATGTAAGTAACATCTCATTCTCGCGAATTGTGCCCTTACGAAGTCGTCAAATATGTATCCCAATCATCGGTCGCTGTGCGTTTGGCGTAGGATCGTAAAAATCCCGAGGATCTCGAGGATCGTCAGACGGATTTCGCTGCCAACCCATGAACGTTCTGGACATTGGACGTTCTGCACCGGTGCATGGGAGAATCAATTGAACTGAAGCCGATGATTTGGTGTACCGGAAGCGGATCAGGTTCCCACATTCGGATTCTTCATCTGTGTTGGAATAAATGTTGAGCGAAATAGATCATATTGAGCGTATGTACTAGCCGAGGCAGAGGGTGGCGGTGGAATTTTTTTTGGAAGGAAACTGCAGCCGTTAATGAAATAACATTACATCCCTGCGAACTGCCTGAATCAGTCTGTCAATTGGTCCCTCGATCACATCCCAGGCCTTGGAAGCCGTCCAGCCCGGCGGGATCATGTACACGATACCATTCAGCCCATCCATTAGTTTGGAGCTCGTTGTGTGCATGGGGACCACCACGCGTCGAGAGGCTCGCCCTTGGTACAACATCACGGCATGCATCTCCAGTCGTCTTCCACTACGCGCCACCTGCGCAAGCCCCGTGCGCAGGTGAAGCTCCTTTTCGTCCTCGTCGGATGTGTTCTCCTCGGGATACACGTTTACATTAGTCTCGCCAGACTTGTGATAAACGAATACTAAGAAATTTGGCTTCTTCGGGTTCGTGTGTATGAAGTCGATTTGACGGAAACATATGGTCTTCATGCGTCAGGATGGCGCGGAGGAAATTTTTCTCTCGAGTTGTAAAGTTTTTTTCAGGGAATTCTAGTGAAACGTAAACAAAAGGTCGGCGCGCAACACAGTACTTACGAAGTTTCGCCAATCGCAGACTTTCGCACATGGAGCGGTGGCCATCCCGCCAGTCGATCGACTGGCACTTTGTGGAGCAATAGTCAGCCCGCGTGCATATCGAGCAACACTTGAACTTTGCCCTCGGACCGGTTTTATGGCACTGTGGAAAATAAGCAGGCTATGCGGACCAGACGACGGAACCTACTTTCAGATTTGAACAAGCCTTGTAAGACGGCCTGCCCTTTGCTTCCCAGGAGTTCAACACTCCGAGACGATCCTGAACGGAGGCCGAAAAGCCATTCCACTGCTCGGCGAATTGTGTTTTGTCCAAGTGAAGTTCAATCGCCAAATCAACGGCGTCCTGGAAAACCTCGCGCAGCTGCCAGACCACCCTATAACTGACCAATGCAGCGCGCACTAAGTGTTCCAGAATTTCCGCAATTTTTTGGTTTGTCTTGCCCACATTGTTGTCCGCGGATGCCGCGTACATGACAATTACCCGCAGGAGGCCGAACTTTAAAGCCTGTGCGATGTAAGGGTATCCCGGGGGCTGTTCCACTATCAAGGCGACGTAAATGAAGCAGACTCCGAGAGACTTTGTCGCAGCTGCGCCATGAAGTGTGGATAGCGTTGTTATAATTGCCCGAGAGAATTGACTGGAGCGAAGTGCGAGATCAAGAACGTCGTTGTTGGCATCCTTCGTGAACTGCATACATAACCAGAGAAATGTGTCCATCTTGGCATAATTTGGGTGCGCACATGCTCGCAACAACTGTGCAGCGACTGCCGCGACGAGATCATCGAGACTTCCACCCACGCCTTCAATGACTTCTACAAAGCGGTCCGGGTTCCCTTTGACATCGGTGAGAACATTCAAAAAATCGGTAACTGGGTCGAACACCTCCTTTTCCCAAAGTTTGTCGTTCTGGAGGGTAGCCTTCCAGGTCTCGGCAAACATGCAGTGCACACCCGGCATAGAACACATGAGTTCGTGCGTCTGCTCATGGCTGCCTAGTGCGGCTAAGAGAGTGGTAAGCACGAAGCGCACCGAGGCAGGGTCAACAGGGTGGAAGTCATGTATTGCCTCGCAGAAAGTGTAGAAGAAAATCACCCATTTCGACATGCGAGGCCAAAGATCTGGGGAAGCGTCCAGTGGGAGCATACGGGAGCGTCCCATTAAATGCTTGAGCCCGAGTAGCGCCCAATAGGCACACTTGATGCTGGAAAGCACCTTGGGCATCAGGGGGGGCTGATCCAACAAGGACGGCTCTGGAATACCAGTGACGTCGAGGTTCAGAAAGAGGCAGGGGAACATAAGCACTGCCTGGGAATCAGGCAGCTTTGGAATCATATTGCAAAGCCCTAAAAGGGCATTGGAAGATCCAGCAGCAGCATCTTCCGCGAATGGCCGGCGAGTCGTTAGAGTTTGAGCTTCGCAGTGAAAAAGGACGCACTCTGATCAAGGGGGTTTTGGGATTCGAAAAACGGATATAGGGTCGAAAAGTTTTTTCGACCCTCCGCCAGACCCCCTCCCCCCCAAATAGGGAAGGAGTTTCCCACGGCCGTTTCTCCGGGTCATGTGCGGACCACCGCCACTGCATTGACAGCTTCCTAATCCAACCAACTATGCTACTACTCACCTGTCTGGCACTCTACTGTACTGTGAGGCCTTCCAGTTTAATAATTTCTATTCCATTCCATGGATGGGCTCTCTTTGAACAATTAAATGCTGAACTGAACAAGGACTGAGAGTGTGAACTGGCAGTGCTTCCGGCCGCGAAGGCATGTCTGCGCTGTACCAAAAAATTACACTGATAGTATGTACAGTAGTGCTAATTTCTCATCAGTATTCTTGACACCAACAGATCTTTTTTTCACCTTAGAGCCGGCACGCAAGTGTTTTCGAGAACTGAGGTGTGCACGTGAGGGTCATCAGTAGTCCAAATCGGGACAACGAAGTAGCGCAACAGCATGCACGTCTTCTAGGTCCTATATTTCACTCTCCTACCCTCCCATGACGTCTTACTATGCTGTGGGAGGCATTTTCTACCTCCCTCATACTACATGACAGAAGTTTTTTTCAGCCGCCCTCGGGACCCCCCCCCCCTGTATCCGAAATTTTAATGCCGAAACCCCCTTGACTCTGATGGCATCGTGCATCCGGGCAATATTTTGACGATCCCATATTGGGTGCATATTGGCGCTGAAAAGGGCCGAGACCAAACGAACGCAGCCGGAACCAGCAAGTATTGAAACTGAGACAAAAAAACAAGTCGACTCTGGACGAGGTGGACAGGTGTGTGACGCGACCGTCACCTCACACCCTTCTTTCCTTCGCCTTTCATCCAAGAGGTAGGTGATCTTCTAAGCGAGGGGACAGATCAACACACGTGATGCGACCCCCCCCCCCCCCTCCAAATCGGGACGTCAACTGACGTCACAACAAACAACGCCACTCGCGTGTCGCGCGTTCTTCCACTTGGGACAATGACTCCCCGCCCTTACATCTTTCAATTTAGGGGTAGCTTTGCACTGCTGCCATAGTACTGTCCATATACATGCAAATGACCCCCGCTCTACTGAAAGCTATGAAAGCGCTCGTCGAAATTAATACGGCTTAATTCTGGTTCCAGCCCTTTCCTGTCCCTTCCTGGCCAGCCATCTCGTTCCATTTGATACTTTAATTCATATTCATAATACACTTTCTGTGTGACATTATATGCCTCCAAATTCCCCGTAATATACCTTTGGTTTGCGTATAAAGCAATCGGCGCTCGGCGATAAGTCCAAAGGGGGACTGAATCACGTGTGTTGATCTGTCCCCTCGCTTAGAAGATCGCCTACCTCTTGCTTTCATCTCCATTTCGTTGCAACTAGCAGTTACCCGTGCTACACTACGGAGAAATCGGGTTTCCGATGCTTACATTATATAGGTTGATTTTTGTCTAGACTTCCTGAGACGCCGCTCGTTGTCAACCCCGGTTGACTCCTCGCGGCCTTGTGAACAAATTGATGGTGAGAAAATAAGGAAGTAAGTCCGTGAGTGCTTTGTCGTAGATATAAGTTCACAATCATCCGAAGACATGTTAAGTTTGAAGGTGCCGCTCGTCGCCAACCTTTGGTTGGCTCCTCGCGGCCGACTTGAGTAAACAGTATTCAAGCTACACTACATACTGAAATTATGCTCACTTGTAGTTAGGAGTCACTGAAATGGGAGTTGGTAAATAAGTATGCTAGACTACAAACATTCTCTCCGCGTTGCCGGCGTTCCCGTTCAGTTGCTTTGCCACAGATAGAATTCGGTGATACTCCTCGGATTCTAACATCTGTTCACGACGACTTGGCCTGTACCTGTTCTCACGTCGGGGATTGTTTATGTCAAACTCCTTGTCCAATGCTTTGATCAAGAGCCTCAGTTGGATCTGCTCCTCATGTCACAATTCTAGAACTACTGTGCTCTGTAACTGCACTCACCGCAAACTGCATCAAACTCAAGTCGCCATTCTGCTTCCTCTATCTTCCTCCGCAAAGTCTGTGCTCGAGATCGTATATTCTTACGGCCTTTCGCTTGCAGCAACTCTTCTATTTGTTCTGCAAGTTCCCGCTGGCGTCGTACCCGCTGGGCACAGATCTATGTGAATTCACTAACTGGGGGCCACCGAGGAGCTCTGACTTTGATTGTGAAATGTGATAAATGTGGTGGAAGATTGCGCTTGAAGTCGTACCTGTCCCCGATTTTCTTTTTCTTTTTACCGGCGCCTTTTTTGGCCCATCGTGCGTCGTCAGATTCCTGCTTAGCCTAGACACCGTATGCAATCAATGACGACGATCCATAGACACATAGAAGCGTACTTTTTCGGTTACACCCAGTACATATGTGTCAAAATTAACTGGCACCTTATCTTGAAATGTTCGCTGAAAGCCCGTCGAAGGTGATCATTCGCTGTCATGAAGACTTTCACCTCAATTTTGAACGGCTCCGGCCTCTTCTGTGAGCCAGATTTGGGAAAGAGAGGTCACAGTTGGCCAGCGTGTGTCATGTTCGTTGAGAAACCCAGCGCGATGTCCGAACTCAACATTGAACAGTTATAAATAGAAATCGAACACTGAGGTGGAGTACCTGCAAGGGGGTGTCGGGATTAAATTTCGGATATAGGGGGGGGGGGGTCCCGAGGAGGGCTGAAAAAAACTTTTATCATGTAGTATAAGGGAGTTCCAAAACTGCAATATATACCTCCTGGAGCACCACAGGATGCCAGGAGGATGAATTCTGGGTCTCAGAAGTCAAATATGGTGTGGGTATCCCGATTTGGACAGCGGATCATGCTTACACACCATCAATTGGCGCGAACAATATGCCCTGGTTCCTCTAAGGGTGGTCAGCAGTCAAAACATGTTCACAATATATATGAGAGTATATGGGAGAACATATTCATATACCATTTGACATCTGTGTGTGAGTGGGTCAGAGATGTGGTCAAAGCGGCACTCCGGAGACCCTCAGTCAATGTTGAAATTGAATGGTTGGAGCTCCAAAAATATAATTTACTCATATAGGGGGTGGTATGGATGTAATGTATACCTCAAAGGTCTTCTTAGTCACAGTTGAATCGGTAGAGATGGGCCGCAACATCTTTGGTTTGGATTTGGATGCTGTCAATGTGGTGGCTGTGAGCCCGCACATGACTCGGAAGCGCGGCCCGCCGCTAGGGGTGGGAACCTCCTTCCTTATATAGGGGGGGAGGGGGGGGGGGGTCTGGCCGAGGGTCGAAAAAACTTTTCGACCCTATATCCGTTTTTCGAATCCCGACACCCCCTTGAGTACCTGTGGAGCTTCCAACATCTAGGTGGAACCGTGGAGAAGATTACATCATTTGGAGCCTCTGGGGCCAGTACGAATGCATGTTTGTCTAATTATCTTGTCTCGCCCACACAAGGGGTTCTCATTTCTTATATAGATGCACTCTCACATATTTTCGAACTCTTAGTCTACCGGCCCCTACACTCAATGCTATGACCTGGAAAGGCGGATAATGTAGCGCTGATGGTACTTGTCACGTTTCTTCGCGTTTTCACCACTAAGACTTGCTTGGGGCTTCAGCTTGAGCATATTCGCTACTGGGAGCCTCTCTCTCTCGTCTCTCGCCGTGTATCTTCCGTGCCGACGCTGTGGATGAAGGTTGCTACTCGACAAGTAGCTTGATGAATCGGATGACGACGATACATAGCTGCCGAGAACTTCGTGTGCAAAACGCCGTGCTCCGCGTCAGTTTCGGTGCGTCCTAACCACCCTCTGCCTACTTCTTCACCCCTGACATTCGCATAGTTATTGACCAGCTCGATTTCGACTTTGACCTCGACTGCGTGTCGGCGCCGCGGGCCGCGTCGTTTATCGGCGGCACATAGATCTCCGTAGCGTCGTGGCGGGCGTACCGCGTTAGTCGGCTCCATACCCCGCAGCCCCGACACTCGATCGACGCAATATTATTATTACTATATTAATACCCGTGCATGAGGCTCGTTGCCTTATCGATGCCTTGTATCAAACCCCAGCATTTCCGCATACGCGTCGCCGCGGTACACTCCCAGAATATCACGGCCCAGCGACCCAGCACGCACCAGGATCGCGTGTCTCTGGGGTCAGCGTCGGGATACTGCTCTCTCGCCGCGGGTGGGAGCAAAGAGCTCCATGCCCACGCGCCTCATCATGGGCTCGTCTTGCCCCGTCCTGCACCTCCCCGTCCCACTCGCCCATTCGTGGGCACGCGCCTCCCGATAGCACCTCTCATAGCTGCCACGCCGCGCCTCAGCAGGATCGCACCCATCGTAACGCTCGCCACGGGCACGGGCATATGAGCTCGTCCACGAGCTGCGCAGCGGCTGGGACAACCAAGCCGCGCGAAGCGTGAGCGCGTGGATGGGCGGGAGGCGCTGCGCCGCGACTGGCAGCGGTGCGAGCGCGGCGAGGCCTCGGACAGTAACGTCACGCAGATGGATATGGCGCTTGCGCTCCAGCGCGTCCCGCGCGCAGCAGCAGCGCGGCCCACGCGCACCCATCGTCCCGTCCCTCGCATCCCTGCGCATCGCGATCTTCAGCACCGCCGGCCCTGTCCCCATACGCGTGACTTCCACGAGGACAGCAGCGTCCATTCGGGTCGGAGCACTTCCGCAGAACGCAAACAAGTCGTATTAAGTTTCGGTTTTCTTTCTATCTACTTACTTTACTCATACTAACTTATAAATACTCACAACGACTCATTCGTAGTCAGTACGACTCTTAGGAGTCCTATATCCCGACCCGAACGGTCCTTTAGCATACTGTATAAGCTCGCAGTTACAAGTCGAGTAGAACATTCTAACGTTCAACACGTAGAATTTATTATCTCAATTCTTGTCGATTAAGTCTACACTCAACAACCAGAATCTAGTGTCTACGATTTTCCATCAAGGAAACTCCGTAGCCTCACATTTTTTTTTTGAGTTCAATTTTTTCGTGTTTAACACAATCGGACTGATCGCCCGATTGAACATATAGCGCGTGAATACACCGGTATAAAAACTTCATACCATACGAAAAAGCCTTTTGGAAGAAGTGGCCGAAGTGGGGACCTCGTTCACTACCGTGGATGGGACCCCGGAAGGAAACGCTCCGGCTGCAGATCAGAACGCTTTAGCGTTTATTCTTCCCCTCGGATTCGTAATTCGGACCTGGAAGAATCCTTTGAATGGTTCCAGAGTCAGAATATCGAAGAAGATGAGGTTTAAAAAGGAGTCCCGAGCCGTAACTCCGTTCACAGATAGCTCGGAGGAAGGTTCGAGTGAAGACTCACCCTATGGCTGGAGCATGAGCTCGCCGGTGGCTGGAAGGTTAGGCAAGCCATCTGAAGTCGATTGGGAAGTGACTGAGTGCGCATGGGTGCGCTCCGAGGTCAGGCCGAAGAAGTCATATCCATGGTCAGCGCCAATGAATCTCGACCATAAATTTTACCTCACCTGGTTCGGATGAGTACGGATGAGGACCAGCTTGGTCCGATTCCGGAAGAATGGAACTAAGTACCTAGTATCCAGGAATCGCAAGAAGATGAAGCTCTGAGCGAAGCTATCCGGCGATCGTTAGAGGAGAGCGCTGACCGAGTGTCAGCATGGCCGTGATCGTCGAAGTGGAAGAAGAGCCACCGAAAAGGCGGATACTGGGAAAGGCAAGGGGGTTGGAGCAGGTGAAAGGAGTGCGATGTTCGCGCAGTACCTGCGGGATCTAGAGCAGATGAGGGTCATGGCAAGTGGTCAAAGCCTGTGGATCCTAAGAAGAAGGAACAAACAAAGAAGCCTTCAACGGACAAGCTGAAAGAGAAATCTTCGGCTAAAGACAAGGACGTGGAAAAGGGAACGGGCAAGCATAAAGCTCCTCCTACCTCAGAGGACAGTTCTTCCGAGTCGGAGTCGGACTCACCCAGTTCAGATTCCTCCTACGCGGGCCGCAGACGTAAGCGCGAAAATATGAAGAAGAACGAGCGGCGGAAGGATGACAGGACCCAAATGAAGAAAGCAATGCCGGGTGTTAAAATAAAAGCACCGTATATCTGGGATGGAAGCCCAGCATAGATACATTTGACCATTGGACATATGAGGTGGATACCTGGATTGAGCTCACCGCACTTAAGGGGATAAGTTAGCGTTGAAATTAATGGTGAACTTCATGGGGGGAACGGCGAGTAAATTCTTTATGGATCACGTCGCGACGGATGAGAAGGAATGGATAGCAAAAGACGTCTTTAAAGCGCTGTTCGAGTACTGTTTTCCAATCGATTTTAAATTGAGGTTGAGAAAGCGGGTAATGAACGCGTACAGGGCAAGACTACGGTCCGGGATTTCATTAGAGATATCCGATCGCTGGCAAAGAGCTTCCCCGATATAACTGAGAGGCATCTGGTCCAGATATTTTGTGACGGAGTACAACAGTATATTCGGGTCAAGTGGCTTGAGAGGGGCATGAGCCCCGAGGAATCAAGTCTTGAGAAACTCGTCAAATGGGCAGAGCGTTTCGAGAAATCAAAAGAGGATCTGGATAGAGAGGAGCGTGATTGGAAGCCAAAGCCAGCTGGTAGAAAATGGGGCAGGTTCCAGAACAGAACAACTAGGAATGAGCCATGGAAACCAGAGCAAGGGGAACAGCCGAAGGGCAAGGACGCAAAGAAAGCCGGCAAGCCTGTGGTCAAGCCGACGCAAACAGTGGGGTTGGGCCTCTTCCAATTGAGCCGCGTGACTATTTGCACCTGTTTATTCTCGAGTAACGTTGATTTCACGCGACACACGACTTCCTCGTACTCCTGCGACTTCAATTCATAAGTACTCGGGCTAAATTTTTGGATTATCACTCTTGATACACCAATGAATTGTCTGCCCCGTTCCTAAATATTTTTGTATATCACCACCTGCCTGGGGTCAGCTTTTCCATTTGCGGCGTGAAACCGGGATTCGGAATGGGAATTTCGAGTGCTCCGGGAGATGCAGGTCCCGAGATTGTCCCAGAACATGGTTGAAGTGTCTCCGAGCTGTTCTAAGTACTTACATAATTTTTCTAGCCCCGTATTTATGGTTTTTCAAATTATGGTTCAAGTACATTGTAAAATGTACAAACAGTAAAGGTAAGAGGTTACTCATCACCATCGTCCTCTTCGGCGTCATCCAGGTAGCGTCCGACAGCTAAAAGGAGATGCTCTAAGTGCTGGGTGTTATTCTTGAGGTTTGACTTTGCTGGAATTTGTTTAGGCACGGTGTCGAGCAATCGGTGAGTGGCGAGTTGATCTTCGAGCTGAACCTTGCTGTGGCCCTTCAGTTTAGCTTTGTCGGTGACAATCACGACTTTCGCCGCATGGCTGGCGATTGCGTCACGCTTGTCGACACGGGCCTTCTTTTTCTTTCGCCGAGTGGTGACGGTCTTGGTAATGTGATCTCGCGACGCAATCTTTTTCTTCTTGACAATCCCACTTGCGTCAAATCGACGGTGCTCGTCCAAAATGAACTTGTGGTGTTCAGCGGTGAAGTTAGCGTCCATGAATGCTTGTGTATTGTTGCGGCTGAACATCGCCCGAGCGTTGAATGCATGCGTTGTTGAGTTTACTTTGCTCCGCTTGTCACCGCGCATCTGGCCCAAAATCCCTTCGTTCGCGTCGTTCGTTGTGGGCATGAACGTGTTCGCCTTCTCCTCCTCCGACATTCCCGCGATGAGACCGTCCTCGTCAAATTCCTCTGTGAAACGCTCCCAAGCCGGGAGGCTGCTCTCGAAGAATGCGACAGTGACCTCTCGGAGATGAGGAAGGCTCGATGCCAGCTTGCGGACGGCTTCAAGAGCATCGGGGCGGCGCCACGGCTGACGATCGAGTGTTCCGAGTTCAAAGGAAGCGTTTTCGGCGAGGATGAGGTCGGAATTTCCGATTATAGCGGATACATGTGCCTTTACTTCTTGATGAAACGGCCCGAGATCGAGGAGGTTGACGGCTTCCGTCCCAGGGCCACGAACACGAACAGCGTAAGGATACGAAATGGCCAGGGCATATAAAATCATTGCGCACAACTCCATCAGTGTCGGGATATCATGAAGAGCCTTGTAGATGTTTTCCTCGAGGTGATTGAAGGCCATTTTTTCCTTCTTGTCGCGGACTTCCTCCAAAAGGCGAATGTAATGCTTCAGATAGGTGATAAGTTTGGCTGCGGCATCCAGGTTTGAGCCGTATCGGGTGGTACTTGTGCCTGGGAATCGGTGGGAGTGACCGGTCTTGATTGCCTCGAAGTAGGTAACATGCGTGTCTTGAAGGCCTTTTTTGTCGTTGGCGTGGTTGAATAATGCCCCAGCAAGTAATGTAGTCTTCACACCGCCAGATTCGCTCGCTGCGAGTGCACGTCGCTGAGACGGGTTCGTTTCCGCGGCGATCGTGGATGCATCGGCTAGCGTTGCGGCGTTGTCTTTGTTCGCGAGTAAGACCGGGCCTTGGAGGTGAGGGTTCGCCTTCCACCACGCCTTCATCCCATCTGCCCCTCCTTTTGCCGCATTCAAATCCTTATGCATGCAGCATCCGCCCAGAGCATCAAATCCAACCGCATTGTCTCCTCCTCCGACAGAGCATCGTAGACGTCTTGGCCGAACGCCAGCGTCAAATCCTTCATGGTCTGGAGGTCAAGCTCTTGCTTCTCCTCACGCGACAGCAATTCCCATTCCTCCATCCCTCCAGCGCCCTCGATCTTGCCTTCGTTAGCCTTGTCAATGATTAACTTGAGTTCCTCGGGTGACGTGGCGAGGAGTTGACGAGTTCCGAAGTCGAGCAGCGCAAACTCGGTCTTGAGCTCGGTCATCAGGCGGAAGGTTTTCTTGCCATCGGCGGCATGATCGCCGTTCATCCCCATGAGTTTGGCGAAGAAATCGGTTAGGCGGAAGTAGAGTCGCTCTTGCTCGAAAGCAGGGCAGCGGTTGTAGATGGAAGAGTATGCAGTGATAGTATCAACCCAGCCGCGGACTTGAGTTTCACTCGAATGGTCGGTATCTGAGTCAATGAGGAGGAGGCGTACACGGGGGACTGCGGGGGAATCATCAACGTAATTGGGGGCCGGGACAGCCATATGGCGGCCGACGTATTCATTGTTTCGATGAGACGTGCAGTCATTGCTCGCAGTGAAGCCTACGTAGGGATAAACAACCATTCTCGAGTTAAATTGTGCTCGGAACGCACCCGAGGAATGCGCCATCTCGTGCACAATCTGAATCTTGGCAGCGACAGCGCCCTCGCCGATACAGCGGGCCACTGTGCGGCGTGAGATTCGGCGCTTCACCGTGACTCCAACGGTTTTGCAGACATCTTCGATCACAGAACCAACAAAATCCTGGGAGCAACCATGTTTGTGAAGCTTCCGCGCAAGAGCTCGGATCTGCGGCGAGTAGGTTCCGCCGTTGGTCAGTTTGAAAACCATAGCCTTGGATTTTGCTCGAGCGACAGCGGTGGACTTGACAGCGGGGATACGAAGGACGCACATCTGGAGTTTTTTGACCTTCTGGCGTAATTGCTGGCATTGAGCGTGCAAGTCAAGAATTTTCTGTTTTTCGTTGATATTCGTTGAGTCTAGAGCGGATAGAGCCTGCCCCAACGCGGAATTAGCAGATTCTGGACGTTCAGTTTGGTTCTTAGCCTTCCGCAGGTCCAGCTGCTGAAGATGTTGAAGCGCTTGAGAAGCTTTGGCTGTCGTAGCGCCGCGAGATGTTTTGCGGTGTTCATTGCGAAGGAGGGCGTAGTTGTATTTAACTTGAGTCTCGGCGCGATCTAGAGATGCAGAAAGTTGAGCATTTCTGCGTTGCGCGACGGATAGTTCCTTTCGGAGTGTATGAATCTCTTGTTCCTGATGCACAACTTCGTTGGCCAGATCACGGATTTCGTGGTTGGCATTTTTGATTAGACTGTTGAATTTGGTGGACAAATCTGCGCGGATCCTCTCTAGCTCCGATGTGTGGTACTCTTGGAAATGCAGTTCATTTTCTAGGTCGTCAACTTCATGAGTTTTGTCTGAGAGCTCGTCAAGTGTCTTGTCGAGTAGCTGGGTCGCTTCGTTTAGGAGGGATTTAAGAGCGGAATAATCTACTGGGTGATTGGTAGTTGGCAAAGAGGAAACAGAAGCTTTGGATTTCGACGAGGCATTGGATAGCGGAGTGAACGGGTCGAAAGGTTTATGTACGTGATTAGCGGCGAAACTTTGAATTTGAGCGGCGCTACGCTTATTATGGGTCAATTTCTTGACTGATCTAGCTTTAGGCATGGGATGGGAAAACGATTATAGTGCTGAGGTGGAGTAGCGGCGAGAACAAGTGGCAGAGATGGTGCAATTTGACAAGTGCAGAATATAATGGTGCCGGAGTAGGCCAGAGAGTATTGACAGAAATTAGGGGATATCTGGGAGGTCATATATTAGCTGAATCCCGCCACAGATTCAAGAAAAGCACAGAAACACACTTCCGGTCGCGGAATAGTGTCTTTCTGCTCGTTCCCGCCGGCCAGAGTATGTGTAGTCTAACGTGCACACGGTGAGCTATTTCGGGCCAAAGGAGCACACAGACCCTCGAGCTCACCTAAGGAAAGGCTTCAGCGGCCACCTGTAGCATCCAATACCACCAGGGAGCCGTGCAGAAGACGCGTCGCGCAGATCTGATAAGCGCGCGTGACAAGTCACTCAATGACTGATGGTGTTCAGCGCGTTTCCGCTCGACGTTGCACCACAATTGAACTGCGTGTTCTGGCACCTAAAAAAAGGTTCTGTGAGCAATATCAATTAGAAGTTCCATTATCCTCAAAAAACCGCAGCTAAATTGAGGATATCATTTTTTTTCTCCTTTGGTGTTGACCTACTCCCGGGTGTTTCGTGCGCAAAAATGGACTTGAGGACAATCTGTTACAAAAAAAACACAGAGGCAATTACTTTGAATTTAATTGTCTATTCAGTTTTTTAACAGCTCAATAGAACCCCGCACAATATCGAAAATGCTGATCCGCTGCCACAACAAGCGGGCAGAATAGAAGTTTCCGCCGGTGCGAGTTGAACACGGGCTCAATTCAAAAATCCTTACAACAAAACACAGATCAGGTAAACTAATTGAGTTCTGTCTGCTAGATTTTTCTCTACCTGGCCTGCACGAGACATACTAATGAAAATACCATTCTCACGTGTAACAACACAGAGGTATTTCGACTGAACGCCGATCTGAACGAAAAGATGAGGGAAGAAGAAAAAAACTCGTAAGAACACATCTACGACCACCATAATTAAAACTGCTTGCTAGGATTTGGAGAATATATGTTTGCCCCGCCGTAGTTGGAAAAACGGTGTGTGTGTCGTCCTGATTCAGGCCCAAATTGGGACCAAACAAGGACAAGCATCACGCGGCTCGATCGGAAGGGGCCCAACCCCACAAACAGCACCAAAGCAATCGGGCCGTGACACGGCAAGCAAGTTCAAATCTACTTTCGGCTCCTTCGGCTTCAAAGCCTTCTTCCGACCTTCATCTTACTTCGTTGATTCACCACCAGTGATGCCCGCGCCAGCGCCCACCATCTCACCCTTGCTCACGGCGTCCATGATGGTTGGGGGATTGCCACATAATCTGATCTTGAAGGGAACACCATCGAGGCTGGGACGACGATGAACATGGATCAGCACCGTTTAGCGGCGCACGGGACGGGTCACGGCTGTGTCTGAGGGGCTTATGAGTAACTCTGAAGTCGGATAAGTCCACGTTTCGTCTGTGGAAAAGCAGAACGCGAAAAGAGCTAAGATGGTAATACTCTCAGGCATCTGAACATCGGCGGTGGCCGCGTCGTGTAGCAGAATATCGTCCGCATCGACGTCGCGATCAAGAAGCGTGCGCTCCAGAAAAATTCGACTATTCTTGAGAATTTCAAGGGCGCGAAGGACGGGAATGGGCGGCTACATTTACTCGGACCGGTACGTCTGCAGTACACGTTGTCCTTAGATTGAGTCTGACTCTCCTTGAACTTGTATAGATCTCCGAAGGCGGGCGCGCACTCGCACATATAGTACAGCCGGCCACAGACTTTTCTTCTTAAGCTACTTACTGCTCGGACCGGATACGCGAACTGGTGAGCGTGCTGGGTCGGCTCGGTAACGGTGTTTGTGGGATCCCAAAAGAATTACAAAAAATCCGCCCAAAAAGGAAAGAGAAGGAAAGGGAAAAGCGAGAGATTCAGAGGTTTTACTTACCAGCTATGCATCAGGCATGACTTGCTAGCAAGAAGTGCAGTACAATCATCTTTGTTTATTGGTCACCCTATAGATGAGCATCATGTGATCAGCTGGCCTGCCACAATCAGATAACGGCTCACGTCGCGTCCGCTGATTCCAACTGCAAGCATGCATACCTTGCAGAACATCAAGGCACAAAATATGCTGTGATTGCAGTGCATTCGGTTGAGGAGAAAACAAAGTTCACCACAATGATGCAAACATTTCTTCCATTCAACATGCCCAATAAGTCCCCGGATTGAACTCAGGGTGCATTACAATGGAATAAAGATGTAAATGGGAACACCATTTTTTACAAGGTACGACTTGAAATGTTTTGATAATTTGTTTTTCTTACAGAGTACAATAGCTTGAGGAACATTTACGGACATACCATCAGAAATGGCTTCGTAGTGCCAATGAAAAATTTCACTCTCCCAGATATTACCCAATGTCCAGGCTCTACAGCGAAAACATCGCAGCAATGATCGGGTGACTGGAGCGCCCTCTGTGCCAGCTATCCAGCTCTCCACAGATGTTCCTGTCCCCACTGGCCTTAGACAACCAATAATTTCAGGTGCTCAACTCCATGGGCCTCTAAATAATAGTGCCGGGTCTGGATTGTTTTATACGATGTATGATTCCTGGCCGCGCAGCGGGCCCATGTATCCAATGTAGGGCTTGTTTTATACATTAAATACCGGCGCCGCCGGCCCGATTTTTTTGATGTATTTAATGTATAAAACATGTATTTAATGGTGTTTTTAATGTATTTAATGTGTATTAAATACACTACCACGCCGTCGCGTCCCATTCGGTGTCCTTCATCGACCACTTCGCGTCAGGAGCTCTCACTGGCTTTTCGGCAGCTGCGGGAACCGGCGGCTGTGGCTTTCCCTGATCTGGGGCGAAGCGCAACACAAGTTTTGGGGTATTTAGGTCGATGTAGGTCTCAATCTCCAAGCTGGGAATGTTAGCACGCCGAATGACGAGTGGAGGAGGGGCAGTGTCGGTTTAGCCTCCTTCGAGCTGCGATTGAGTCCGAAAATTTCGGCCATGGTGGTTTCAATTTGAGGGAAACTGAAGTCCTCTTCAGCCAAGAAGCGGTCCGAGGCGGTTTTCAAGGCCCCATATTGTTCTTCAGACACTCCCATGGCAGCAATTCGCGGGTCTCGACTCTCGAGTTTCGACGTGCGCGGTGGATGTCAGCGAAAATGAGTCGGCTAAATCAATCACGTGGTCGTCTTAGCCGTCGAGCCGGGCCCTGCCGTGCCTCACAATTACCGGTGCACTTCACTGCATAATGCATTTTTGTTGTGCTCTTTGGGCTTTCCGAGGATGGGGGAATCTTCGGAGTGGTTTGGGCATTTAATACACATTAAATACATGACCTCTGGGGGCTCTGTGGTATTTAATGTATTATACATGGTATAATACCGTTTGTATAATACAATCAAAACATACAGCATTTCAGACCCGGCACTACTAAATAGCCAGTTCTTTCAGCCCCAAGCAACTCAGCTTCAAGTTGATATTCCTTCTGGTGGATCAGGCACCCGCCTCCAAGCACCTCTAAGTCACGAGTCGTCTCAGCCTCAAACAACTCATTTTCAAGCTGATCTTGCCTGGGATGGAGAGCAAAACGACAGCCAGAATATGATGGTTGATTGGCCCACCGATGCACAGTGGATGGCTTGCTAGTATTTGCACACAATTTGTTGATGATCCCAGCCATTCTTCGGATATCAACTTCACTAGCCAGAATGACAAAGGTTGGCCAAGTCTCCCAAATGTGGCTTCATCCAGTAATATCCCAATGGAAGGGGATATAAACTCAAGGAAACGGGAGACCTCAGACATATTTATTGCAGAAGACAGAGCAAAGAAACCAAGACGACTTTGCTTTACATGTGGGCACGATAATCGCAGAGGTAGCAGCAGAAAAACTCTGTGTTGCAATGTCTGTCAAGACTGCAATCAATATGATTGTTCTGGACAATTGGGAGCTCATCATATCGTGCCATTTTCGGGTAGTACCTGGAGAGTAGGGTAATTTATATGTATGATAGAATTCCTAGTCAATTGGTCGCCAAATAGATCCGAATTTTCCAGTGTATGCAAGGTACTTTTCCCCCTTCAACCTCCCAATTTGAATCACAGGAAGGATGTATAATTGAAGAAGAACGATCAAATCTTCATTTTTGGTCGCATGTCACAGAGTGTAACATATGTGACACGTGCACGTGAAAATTCCCTTATTCGGTTTCACTTATCTCCATTCGCTTTCACCCAATTCGAGTGAAACCGAAAACGGTTTCACCCAAATGGGGTGAATCCAAAAACGGTTTCACTCTTTTAAGGCAATTTGATGCCACAAACACCAGAACCGCGCCGCTGGGTCTGCCCGACCATCCGATGGAAGTCACCGTTCCCATGAAGGATCTCGTGACTTGCGCATCCATTTCACCTCCGGGCCGTGTCAATCCCCTCCTTGCTTTTCGTGTTCTCTCCTCGCGAGCTTACGCTAACGGCGTTTACAGGGCAGCACGACTATGTCGCGCTACAACACGGACTTTCCCTTCCCTGCTGCGTTCCCACCGCAGGTGATGACTAACATCCGTGCTGAGATGCTTGCGACGCACGAGATCAAGCAGGCAACATATTGCCGGCGCGATGATTCCCTCGCCCAAGGTACGTCTCCCTTTCTGTTCCTTTAAACTCCGTTATTTGCTCACGCTGCCGCAGGTCGTGACGTACTACCTCAAGCCCGACATGAGCGTGCAGGCCGTGACGGACAAGGTCGCTGAGGTTGTTGCAAGCAAAGAGTATGACTTCGTGATGTGTAATTTCCTCTTACCACAACATATGGACGACGAGGGACACGTTGAGGCGTACATCCATTCTGAGGCGACGACGGATGAACATGTCCCCTGTAATTATTGGTATGTGCTCCTCAGTTGTATTCTTGCAAGAAGTTCTCACCCTGCACCAGATATACAGGCACATGTTTCCCCAGTGCGCAGCACTTTGTCGTCGGGGGCAGTAAATTCAAGAGTGCCATGAGTATCACTCATTCGTCCGCGACTGTTCCTTCTGGTGAACGATTTCGACATTCAACGCTCTGAGCGACGCTGATTATCGATAGCAAGAATTTCAGAGGATCCCGATGGAAGACCCGGATCTCCGCCACGAAATCCGCCTGGATTGCAGGTCTGGTGTGGCGCATCGCCAGCGTGGAAACCACTCAGGGAGACGGGTATGGTCACTGTGACCGGATTCAAAGCTCTAAGTCGTGACCTTGTATCAGGGCGACAACGCCGAAGAGGTAGGTGTACATTGTGATTTGCTTCGAGTCTATGTATTGTACTTCATAGGAATGGGCGAGAAGCTATCTTTCGCTATTCAGAGCTTCGGTGAGCCATATATCCCCTGGTGAGTGACTCTCCCCGCGAACTGAGAACTAGTACCTGTCACCCAGGTCCTGGATAAGTACCAGGAGTCCTAATTTCTCGCCCATTTATCTATGGAACTATCTTGTATGTTGAACATGTTAGCTCCGGTCCGTTGTTAATATCCTAGCAGGATGCTCAATTCGACGTGAGGCTGGCATCTTTCAGCTCGGATCCGAAGGCGCCCGCACGCTACCGGCCGGTGAGTAGATAGATTTATTCCAGCCACAGCCGTGGTTCGCATAGCGTACAGGGATGGGGAACGACCGAAGGGTCGCTAACCCGCGTCTCTTTTTAATTTGCAACTTCGACTGATATGTGCTCACTAATGATCATTCACGTTGTTTCTTATCATGTAAGCAGGCGCCGTCCCCGCCATCTCAATAATATTCTTCATTAAAGACAATGAGTCTTCTCACCACCACGTCAATTCTCTTTCCCCGAGGTCAGCGGCTCCACGCTCATCCCGCAATCACTCATTTAACGAGACTTCGACAGCGCGGGTCATTTGACAATTTGGTGCTTCAAACGGTGCCTCTTGCCGCACCAACGCCAAGTGAGGTCCTGGTTAAGAGCCATGCCGTCTCATTACACATATTAATTTCCGCTTCGGTCTAATAATCTTTTATAACTCGGTCTGAATTAGTTCCGGGATCTCATGATCTCCCCGGAGGCTAAACCAGGCTTGTGTGTTTACTCTCTGGATGTCACTCAGCAGCTGACACACTCCCCTTCCCCAGCATGGTGATTGCCGTGGGCGCAGATGTCACCCAGTGGAAGGTCGGAACCGGCGGCAGTAGGGTGGGTTTTCCACCGCCTGGAACACTGGAGTGCGCTCTTCATCGTGCTCCATTGAATAGGAGAACAATGATTATACTTACCGTGACGCGTGAGGCCCTGGGCGGTGAGCAACGCTGCTCGAAACAGTCCCCGCGGTCTTGACTCCGGGACACTGAGGGCATTGCGTTACATTGAATAGAATAACAAATTTATATATCCTCCGCGCCGTTCGTGGCAGTCAGCCTGACATTATGACAGACATTGACGGCATAATTGGGAAGTGGACAGCAGGTCGGATGCTACATACGGCCTTTATTCGCGTACTCATTACTCTACCTTTCACAGTAATTCTTGTAGGTACCGGTCAAATTGGTGACTATGTACTTGCCACGAATATCCTGAATGAGGAGGCGAACCACTCTTAGACCGACAAAGCGGGAAAGCTTCTGCACTTCTCGATAACGGCACGATTGCAGCACGACGGCATTTGTGCGCCTGATCACTCCGGCTATGTTGTGGGCGCTTAAATTCGGATAAAGCTCTCCCTCCGTTCGCT
The DNA here is from genome assembly GCA_029204335.1 of Mycena vulgaris. Taxonomy (NCBI): domain Eukaryota; kingdom Fungi; phylum Basidiomycota; class Agaricomycetes; order Agaricales; family Mycenaceae; genus Mycena; species Mycena vulgaris. Next base: position 8,743 of record JARGYA010000798.1, on the reverse strand, counting down.
GCCTTCCCGTCTGCAATGGACCCTAATGAAAGGTGCGGTCTGTTCCATCTTACACATATACCACATTGCTGACCCAAGGCCGGTAGATTAATCAGAGCAATCCAAACGGGGTTTTCCGATCTAGCTGCAAAGACCGAGACTCAAGGGGAAAAGTGAGATCTATACGTCGTTCTGCAATGCCTCGAATTGACTTTTGTAAGCCTGCATTCGAGGCTCAAATACGAGAACGACAAGTATAATACTCCTGTTTCCTCCGGGCACCATACTCAAATTCATCCTAGACTTATCAGTGTGTTGACAGCCAGTTTTGAAGCGTTGGGGCAGAACGGGAATAGGTGCTGAATCCAGTATCTACACCTTGTGATCAAGTAACCAATATAATGCAGAGTTCACAAAGCGCTCGAAGCACTCAAACCTGAAGCGCCGATCAAGGAAAAGACAACTGTATTCTGGGATTATTACAAGACAGTTGCAGACGAACACGATAAAGAATTCCAAGAAAAATATAGCACTGATTTCGATACAGCTTTGATTTTCGTGCGCACGGTTCATATGTCCATGAACCGACTATACTGATGAATTCAATCCTTACTAGGCTGGTCTCTTCTCCGCCGTTAGCTCCGCCTTCATCATCCAGATTCAGCCTGAGCTTCGACAAGACCCTAACACTACAAATCAGGCTCTTCTTCGCCTTTTAATCCAGAGTGTGAACGGGACCGTTTCCTTCGATGACACTAGCAATCCAAATTGGACGGGACCACCTAGAATCATTGTTGCGGTCCAGAGCTTGCTGTATGTCAGCTTGCTCACTGCGCTGCTGGCTGCGTTGCTTTCCGTTCTCGGAAAGCAATGGCTGCTGTCATATAGTGCGGTTGGAGCAGGGGGACCGTCGAGGAGCGTGGTATTGACAGGCAGCGCAAATTCGACGGCTTGCGCAAATCAAAGCTGTTCGAAATTGTCATGCATATCTGTCCTCTCCTCCTGCAGCTCGCCTTGCTCCTTTTTGCAGTGGCATTGTCGATCTACTTGCAGACAATTCATCGCTCGATTGCTGGAATTGTTCTTATGCTCACGGCCCTCGGGATCATCATATACCTCTGTCAGCTCATTTCCGCTATACTTTCACCGGATTCGCCCTTCCAAACCCCTTTGGCCAGTTTGTGCATTAAACTCATTTCGCCGAGCCAACTATTGGTCCTGCGGAACTACAAAGTGCAACTTCAGCATTTTGTTTTCCAGCTCTGGTCGAGAATGCTAGACTCTTCGCTGGCAGTCGGCTCGCAGACTATGTCTCATTTCGTTGATATACGCGGCATCTTCCCAAACAAGACTCGAGAATCCAGTGCAAAACTCGTTCAGGATACGATACGACTGCGTCAGCCACAGCTCTTCACCGAGGAATTCCCGCATGCTTCTCATCCCACATTATACGCCATTTTGTGGGTTTTGGAGACGTCGACAGATCCGGAGCTTATCACTGCTGCTGCAAGCATGGCCGCGGATCCAGACATTCAATGGCCCCTCGAACTTCAACTTGACCCGCCATTAACACGATTGTCCGAATCCTTTATTGCGTGTTTCAACATCTCCCATGATAGTTCACTGAAAATTCGGGACGGTTGCATTGATCGTGCCATCTGCTATGGCCAGGCCTATGGAATCTTGAAGATCAATAGTAGATCCAACCAGCACCATTCTCTGGAAGACTATCTCAAAACCCATTCGTTAGCTGCAATCGCTGACAATTGGAAACCGGAACCAGCTCAGCTTGCTGACCTGCGTCGCGTTTATACTACCCTCCAAGGCTCCGCCGAGTGCTTCCAAGGGCTTCAAGCCCCAGCCGCCATACGGTGGACACTCAGAGTTCTTCCATCTCGAATCCGTGGAGCGTGGAACTCCACACAGCTTTCAACATTCTTTACACATTTCCTCACTCGGCTAAATCTGGATCAAGTAAACTATGCCAATTACCTGTTATTCATGACCGTTTCCCTGGGTTTTCGACCGGATCCCGGCGACCTGGCTTGGATGGACAAGAGGTAAAATATTATTGTCAACCCATGACCAATCCAACTGACTCAACGTCAACCAGTCGTTACACAGCTATCCTACTCACCGCGATGTTCAAAAACCTCACAAAACGACTTTCGCTCGGCACCATAGACTCCAAAATTGCGGCTAAAGTTGTCAAACTCACGGGACAACTGACCGAAAACATGGAAAGCATTAAATCCGACCTTCGTCTCAATAACAGGCGGCAATCCCGGGAAACCTTCCCCGCGCTCGAAGCAACAATATCACAGTTTTGCAGCCTTTATCATTTCCATAATTTTCGCAATGGCAATCCTCAGATTCGCGATCGTCAACGATGGGTCGATGTGGTACTAATTGCGCTGCAACACATCGTGGTCAGGACCGACATCGACGGTGTTCATCATGATCCCTCAAGCATGCCTGAGGGGGCAAAGCTTAGAGATGTTTCCTGGGTATACCGCGCGCTCGAGGATGTGCATGGGCCCTGGAATGCACAGAAGAGATGGACTTCGCGGGTCACAACATCTGTTGGGGCCTTGCTGCAAGCACTGCTTCACGCTCGAGGCCTTCACCAAAAGCCGACCGAGGAAGCCCTCTTGGTCCTCATCCGGGCTTTGTCAATCGACGAAGTCTCCGAACTGGCTTTCCAAGTTTTTGCCTCCGCAAAAAGTTGGTTCAAGGAGGAGGATGTGCGCGAAATTATGCAGCGAAATTCCTGGTGGTCGCATGCTGGAAAGATTGCACGAAAAGATCCCGGACGCTATGTGGGGGGTCTCTACATTGACATAGGTGCTGAACTTGCCGATCTACCGGAGTGGAGGACTGTTATCGAGACGGATATCCCGAGTTGGATTGATGTTTTCGTTTCCGGGCGACGTCAAGAATATACCAAGTTCAACTCTGTCCTCTTCCGTGTATGGGGTGCGGAATACAAGGGAACTTACGAGTTCGAGAATGAGGCGGAGAAGACATCGGCGTTGATTTTCACGGCACTGTCAAACATCTGGAATGCGTTCAAGCCTTCCGAATCAACGACCCCTCTGTATATCACCAACCAATTAATCGCATTGACCAAATGCACGGCGATAACAGCTCTTGTAAAAGTTTCCGCCAATTTTAAAGCCACTTTTTCTGCGCACCTCGGTGATGCCCTTGACCAAGCAGGCACGAAAGTCAGAATGGCAATGAGAATTCCAGAATTCTTTGCTCCAGGCCTTTCGGAGGAGCTGGCCAGGACTTTGGAGGCGATGGGTGGAAAGCTTAAAGGCGAACCCGACATCACGAGACAAGTCAGCGGGAGCGCTATCAGCAGTGCAGACTCGGGGGTCAGCTGGGAAGAGTTTCCGACCCTACTAATGCAGCGGGACGTAGAACACTGGAACTATGCAGATGATGCATACTGGGAGGGCTTAAAAGAACGTTTCGTTGCCGACATTGATGCCCTGGAAGTCGGAGCGTTGCGAGCCATCACGTCGCCGGCAGAAGAGAATTGGTCGCGGATAGGGGAAGCGGGCGAGGCTTTCCGTCAACAATGGCTGCTACTAGAATCGGTGGACCAGAGGCTGAATCAGCTGTGGGAGGATGGGGATACGCGTCATACAGTCCGAAGCTGGGCAACCTGGCAGCCAGACCCAAATATGCAGCCAACTCCTGCCAGTTATGAAGTCCCACTCTTGGTACCGGAGTCGGGGTCACCCGGTCTTTTCGGTCCACGTTCACCTCGAGAGAGTCTACACGACCATACAGTCCGAAGCTGGGCAACCTGGCAGCCAGACCCAAATATCCAGCCAACTCCTACCAGTCATGAAGTCCCACTCTTGATACCGGAGTCAGCTTCGCCCAGTCTTCTCGGTCTCTTCGGTCTACGTTCACCTCGGGAGAGCCTACACAACGAACCCGCACCCCTTGTACCGGAGTCAGCTTCGCCCAGTCTTTTCGGTCTCTTCGGTCCAGGTTCACCTCGGGAGAGCCTACACGACGAGCCCGCACCCCTTGTACCGGAGTCAGCGTCACCCGGTCTTTTCGGTCCCCGTTCACCTCGGGAGAGCTTACACGACGAACCCGCAGTACCGGAGTCATCGTCACCCAGTCTTTTCGGTCCACGTTCACCTCGGGAGAGCCTACACGACGAGCCCGCACCCCTTGCACCGGAGTCAGCGTCACCCGGTCTTTCGGTCCCCGTTCACCTCGGGAGAGCCTACACAACGAGCCCGCACCCCTTGTACCGGAGTCAGCGTCGCCCGGTCTTTTCGGTCCCCGTTCACCTCGGGAGAGTCTACACGACGAGCCCGCACCCCTTGTACCAGAGTCAGCGTTATCCAGTCTTTTCGGTCCAGGTTCACCTCAGGAGAGCCTACACGACGAACCCGCACCCCCTGTACCGGAGTCAGCGTCACCCAGTCTTTTCGGTCCAGGCTCACCTCGGGAGAGCCTACACGGTATATCGTGATGGTTCATAATATTGTTATCTGCACAGTCAGCGAGAGAATCTCATGTGTCCATAGTTGGGTTTAAGAGGATACTGCCAGTGTATGTACGCTTGTGGTACTTGTATCGGATGAATTGTACCAGTATGGAAGTCAAGCGAGGTCAAGGAAAAGAGCAGGCGATAAATTTTGAAGTAGAGCGTTCCAAATTTGAACGGCCTGGAGCGGAGTGAAACAATGAGTCAATAAAAAAATATCCACAGCGCGGAAGATACCTACCAGTCGGTGGGACGCTAACGCTGCAATGCATTAATATTGCCACGATTATGCTTGGGACTAAGTTGAGGTGAATTTCTCAGTAGACGGGATGGGTGGTGATGAGTGGTTATGTAGCACGCCATTCGAAGAGTTAGCATTCATGCCTCGAGGGACTGAAGTACGCGACTCGCCAAGTTTCTCCGCATTCCCCCTCCCCCTTGGGATATTCTGGGGTCACTGAATCTTGATGGTGCTCTGAGAGAACTTGCCTCTTTGGCCGTGGCCCACCCTCCCGGATGATGTAACGTTAGACCCGAGAGAAGGCGTTTTACAAAAGCATGGGCGCGTTAAATTGATCGCAGACGTGCCGAACTCACAACAACTCGCCGCCCACGATGCGATAGAGGGAGACTTGAGGAGAGTCAGAACAGCCTCTAGCCGAGCGCAGTTGTAGTAATAGTTCTGGCAGCCTCAGCCGCTGCAGATTTAGCGCGGAAGACTAGCGGGCGGCACAATGGGCTCGTTGAGCTCAGGAACTGCAGATCCAGACGGCTTGGGGTGCCACCTCGAGCTAACCTCCAGTGTGTTGACCAAGCACTTGAGAGTCGGGTTTCTGAAGGCCAAGATATCCGAGGCTGTGTAAAAACAAAAAGGCAAGTCCGTCAAACAAAAGATTTATGATATTGATGACGCGGTGGCATATGTGAAAGAAATGGGGAGGAGCCGCCGGTTTTGCCAGCCGTCCGATACGAGAAGCGACAGTCGTGGGCGAAGGAATACAGACTAAAGGAACCACAAAGAGATGCCGTCGAGAAGGTCATTGGGAGATATAGGAGGAGGCGCATCAGAGGTGTAGATATTCTAAAGTTTCAGCGTACCATCACACGAATGAAGAATGGGGAGCTTTCATGAAAATTCCCATTCCTTTGAGCTCCTCACTGAGGTAAGGATCATCTTTTTTGGCGAGAAGTAGAGGTACAATGAGGGGCGGAATCTCGGTCGCCCATGTCGGCGGTGTTTCGAGAATTTTCTTTTGTGCTCGCAGGGCGTCGAAATCGGGAATATAGGCAGGGGCATCGCGGGGAAGGCCCCGTTCAATGCGCTCATTGAAGGAGGAGCACAAGATACGCGTAAGAGCCGACAGAAATGCCGCACGTTGAGGATCAAAATCGCGTGGATTCGGAAGAGATGCGATAGGCCATGGGCGGTGCAAAAGTATTCAATCTCGTTCCGGAAGCGAATATTGTCGTCGATGACTGCGAACTCGTATATGCGATAGAAGCACGCGGCAGGTGTGTCGTAGCCGCGGGTGCGCAAGAGCCGCGCCGTCCATGAGGGGGAACGGCGAGAGACTCTCCACCGTTTGTCGGTGTGGGGATATCTAGCGAGAACCTGGGCTTTGTGGGTGCGGAGATGACCGATCGGAGGGGGCAGCGGTTCTGGTACATTCTGGTACGTATCCGTGAACCAGCGAAACATGGCAGAAACAGCAACAAGAAAGAGTTCATGAGGAGAAGTCTGATAACATGATCACGTCACGTGTAACAGCTTCCCTTCCGCGCTCCTGAGTTCTCGCTCATGCAACACACCCCAGCGCCGACCCTGCCGCAACATCGCGCATCCGGATCTCATCGCGTACTTGGATGCGTGGCGGATCCGTATTGCAGCAGGGCGTGCGGCGACGCGCGCGTAATAGCGGCGTCAGTCCCGCATGGCGACCCCAACGCAGGCTCAGCACCGACACCGGACCCCGCGCAGCAGTAGAGGCAGTCCGCCGCGCAGGCGGAGGGCCGCCTTACGTCGACGAACCGCGATAATCTGCGCCTTGCTCGTGGGGTATCACTCGACCATCGTGGAGTCACGCCGCAGCGCGTCCTTGTGCTCGCCGTGGACGTCGAGGCGTCGAGCTGCGCACGCGCGGAGTCCGATCAAGGACGATGGTGACGAGAGGTGTGCCTTCCCTCCATCTTCCGCTCTTCGTTCCTTCACTGATTGTGTTCTTACAGGGCCTGTACGGGTCGAATAGCGCTGCGTCGTGGGCTGACAGCATTGAGCTGAGGAGAATCATAGTCGGGACCGGGTCCGAGGTGCGTTCTTCCTCCTCCATCATGCTCGCTTCTACCTTCCACCACCAAGTCTCTTTCCCGGCATGGCGCCCATCCTCCTCCTTCCCTCCCCGCGTCCTCCCGGCCTCCCACTTCCTCTTGCCGCGACGGCCGCGCGACTCTCCGCTTCTTCCTCTCGCCGCGGCATTCGCCGCATCCGTCCCTCCCCTTCCGCTTCCACCTTTCCTTCCTTCGCATTCCGCTCCCACTCCGCTTCCGTCCATTTCCTTTCAAATCTGCAAACTAATACAAGTCGAGCAGACCGACTATGCGGATCGCGCGCCATCGGCGATCTGCGGTTATCCGTGCGAACGTGCTCCTACGGCATCGGTACGAACGTGGGGCGAAGCGTGTATTGCGGATGTCGGCGGATGAGCTCGGCAGGAGGAGGCCAACGCTGTATCCCCGTGCAGCATCGACCAGGTGCCGATCTCGGAATCCGCAGCCGCCCTCCACCTACGATCCGGGGACCTGCGCCTCGATCCTGGGACTCCACGAGCGTCTCGCTGGCTGCGCGCGGGCCGAGCCCGCGATGACGAGAGAACTCGCGCGACGCTGTGATGGGGGCTGAGGCGAAGCGAAATCCGAGCGAGAGCGGAGCGGTGAGGACGAGGAGGGGATGCAGGTCCGCCGTACCGCCGGCCTCCACTATTCGAATGGTTCTAGCTCCACCGCATCAGACAGAGGATGGAGTACCCCGGCCAGCTGTTGGCCGAACGACATCCTTCCAGGGATTTGACGGGGCCTGGACTTCTTTCTCCGGGACTGTTAACACGTCAAATTATGCCAGATAGATGAATGAAGGGTCGTGTTCCGGAATCAACGATGCGTTCATCCTTGTTGTCTCAGTTCGACCAACTGCATTTATAACCAAGTGCTACGGAGCACAGGCTCCTTCCTATCGACCTAAAACGGGATTTTGACCCTGGAATAATTCAAGCGGGCAGGGTAGCCGCTACTGGTCCACATGGTGCTTCAGCTGCGTATCTCCTTCTGTCTTCGGTTAACTTGCGTCGGCTTTTAGAGGTGTGATATTTTGCCACATCGAGTCTCCCGCTGGATTCTGAGCATCGTGGAATGTAGAGGTTGGAGAGGCAGCCGACAGCTGTCGGATGCCATCTAATAACCTTTCACTTCAGGCACAGGGGTAAACGTACGTCTGGCGATGTGTCTGCCGATGCAGGGCACACTGCACCTGATTAGACATCGAGGGGGCACGGGGGGGTATAAAGGCAGGCCATGCGCCTCGGTCCATCCTCCACAACCGACTCCAATGCAGCTGATCTCCATCCTCACTACTCTCGCACTCGCCGTCTCCGGTGCTTACGCTCAGGGTGTAAGAAATTGGAATTCAGTATCTTCCGAGGCGATGTTCTTGACTCACCCTCCAGGCTTGCGGAAACGTCGCGTCCACAATTGCCAATCAAGTCACAGAAATGAACGCGTTTAACAACAGAGTCCCAGCCCCTGTTCATACCAGCGCTGCGGACTGCACGACCGCCAAGAGTTTGAAGTCGGGCATTGACGCATATCGCACCGCGGAGATCTCAGACGCTGCCGATGGCTGTGCTGTGAGTCTTCGTCTTGTTTCCTGTTTCGCTACGAATTTTGCAGAGATGAACTCAGGCTAACGTCCTCTTTGCCCCCGCAGGGAATATATGCCACTGCGGTGCTCACGAACGGAAAATTCAATCCCGCGTATACGATACTTGGAAAATTCGTTGCTTCGTGCTGAGTAGAATCAACAACAGCTCTGGCGGAGTTCACTTTGTGAACAATTGTAGTGTTGTGTACGGAGCACGGGTACTGAGAACAAAACAAAAAAATGCACCGCGATATTTGTCTGAGCTTAGCCTACGCGACGCGACGCGATTCGAAGACGTGCTGTACTTTTCCCATTTCTAACATCAATTGGTGTTC